>LRSR01003036.1:0-15424 GCA_001579985.1 Hypsibius dujardini
CTGTCTGTCTGTCTGTCTGTCTGTCTGTGTCTGTCTGTCTGTCAGTGCCTCTGTCTGTCTGACTGCCAATCGATCCTCTTACATCACGCAACGGCTCCGGGACGGTATCAAAGTATGACTCAAACTGCTGCAGCGGCATATCCTGTCCGACTACACCCAGCACGAAGGCATCGATGGCGTTTGCGATATCAGCCCGCTTAACGCCCTTCTTGAAATGGAATCCGAGAATGCGCGGATGCAATCGCAGCCACCAGTTCTCCGCCTTGGCGGCGGCGATACGCACGCAGTGGATCCGCGACTGCTGACCCGCACCGATTCCGATCACCTGACCGTCACGGGCAAAGCACACCGAGTTGGACTGGGTGTACTTGACGGCGATGGTGGCGACCAGGAGATCTCGCAGACCACTCTCTGGAATCTGCGGAAAGAGGAGGAACTCACATATATTGAAAAAGAGGCAGACAGGCAGACACTGAGTCATTCAGTCACGTAAGTGCTGAGCCAGACAAGCAAATACGTTGTCAGTCAGACAGACTGAACAAGAGGCACCCGCGATCTAGGAGGTGACAAGACCTACAGATAATGAGAGTGTGCAGTGTGTAGCTCACCTCCTTATTCTGGGAGACAATGTTTTTGAACAAGTCTCCATCAATGACGCAGTTATTTCGCTTCTGCTGGAGTTGCAGACCGAACAACGTCCTCACTTCAGACTCATCTGGCTGAAAATTCGGATCAATCTGAAATGGAACAAGACGAGTTAAGTCGTGGAAAATATAACACAAACAGGGGAAGTTAATCAAACAGCGTCTGTTATGGTGTTGTGGTTGACACTTGACAGATACTTGTCTGAGAGTCTGTCTAATTGCACGCTTAGGTGTCTATGAGAATAAGCACGTTGATGTCTACCTACAAACGTTCACCAAAACTAATCTCCAACGTAATGACAGATACGTAATACACCCACGTGACCTGTGTGCCGGAATGCCTGCCTGTCTATCTGTCTATCTGCCGGTCTATCTGTCTATCTGTCTATCTGTCTGTCTGTCTGGCTGTCTGGCTGGCTGTCTGTCTGTCTGTCTGTCTGTCTGTCCGTCTGTCTGTTTGCTTGTCTGTTGATCGGAGTGCCCATACGTCTATTTGGCTATTTATCTCTCCATCCAACTGCATGTCTGTCCGACTGACTGCCTGGATGTCTATATCCCTGACTTGTCTTGAAATAGTATAACCTGAAGAACACAGTAAGCTCCGCCCTTCTTCTTCTTCAGAATCGCCTCCGCCTCTGGGGTGTAGCCCGGCGCCACCACTCCGTCCGACACTTCCCGGGAGATGATGTGAGCCGTCACAGCGTCACACGTGTCAGACAGAGCGATAAAGTCCCCGAATGAAGACATGCGGTCCGCACCGCGAGCGCGAGCGTATGCAGTAGCCAACGGAGTCAGCTGTGGCAACAGGTCAGCCACCTGGCATAGTTCGGCTTGCTCTTGACTGAGAGGAAGGCCGACCGCGGCTCCTGCGGGACTGACGTGTTTGAAGGATGTGGCTGCGGGAAGACCCAATGCGACTTTGAGCTCACGAACCAATTGCCAACCGTTGAGGGCGTCGCAGAGATTGATGAAGCCGGGAGAACCGTTCACAACTGCAAACACAGACAACACCTGACTGAGCAACCCCGCGTCTGTCTGTCTCTTTGTCTGCCTGTGTGTGTGTGTGTCTATCTGCCTGTCTGTCGGTCTTCCTGTCTACTTGACTCGGTTTGTCTGTCTGTCTGTCTGTCTCTTCATTGGTTTGTCTGTCGTTAGTTGTATGTCTTTATTAATTTCTGCTTGTCCTTATAGCTGTTTGTCTGTGTATAGGTGTTTGGACGTGTTTCTATCAACTCAACGATATGTGCACTATCTTTATTAGTCCGTCAATCTTGAGTCTGACTGTCTGACTGCGGTCCAAACTATGAAGGAAAAAACTGACCTGTTAGCGGCAGGCGTTCACTGGTCGTGAAGATTTGCGCCGGTGCCTGGTGCGGGTTGATTCCATACCGCAAGGACAACTGCGAGACTCCACTGCTGTACTTTCGACGAAAGTAATCGGAGATGGCGCTGTCGTATTCCGCAGTATGAGTAAATGCCTGAAAAATACCAGAATACGATAAAAAAAATTTTACACAACTGGGATACGATCAGCAGACACGGCGCAAGCAGGTAGCCAAACAATCATAAACAGACAGACTGACAGAGAGATAGATAGGTAAATTACAGTACACAAACAGGCAGAAACACAAATATAATGTCTGCAGTTTGCATATCATACCTGCATTTTATCTGTCTGCCCATCTGTCTGCCTGTCTGTCTGTCTGCCTGTCTGTCTGCCTGTCTGTCTGTCTGTCTGCCTGTCTGCCTGCCTGCCTGCCTGCCTGCCTGCCTGCCTGCCTGCCTGCCTGCCTGCCTGCCTGCCTGTGTGTCTGTCTGTGTGTCTGTCTGTGTGACTGTCTGTGTGCCTGTCTGCCTCCATATGTCTGTCTGGTCACGCCAATTCATATGCCTGTCTATTCAGATGAATGCCTGTCTGGCCGCATGTCGGCCTACCTGTGTTATATGATTGCCTATATGTTTGTCTGTCTGTCTGTCAGGCACAATTACCTTTAACGCAAGACGTTGTCGTGTCTCCAAAGACGTATCCTTGCCATCGTTGTTCTTAATTTCCTCTAGCACACTGAATGGAAAAAACGTACGTCAGACATTCCCATGACTCATCACAGATAGCCGCAGGAAAACTTACCGGGCGTAGTCGTTGGGGTCAGAGAGGATGGTCACGCGAGAGTGGTTCTTGGCGGCAGCTCGCAGCAAAGTCACACCGCCGATGTCGATATTCTCGATGATTTCCGCCTCGTCCTGCGTCCGCCGGATCGTCTCCACGAAAGGGTACAGATTGCACACAACGAAACGGATCTTCCGGATGTTGCGCGCTGTCAGGTCTCTCTCATCACTGTCGATGTTGCGTGCCAAAATTCCGCCGTGGATCTGGAAAAAGAATTAATCAATAAACCAATGCTTTACTCAATCAAACAATCGATCAACAACTCTCGTCAACACGATTGAGTCAACTCATCAATCAATCAATGACTCAAAGCAAAACGTCAGTCAATTAAAGCAAAACGTCAGTCAATCAATCAATCCACTGCAGCCACGCAGCTTCAAGTCATGATACCGTTGGGTGCAGAGTCTTGACTCGTCCATCCAGCATCTCCGCGGCGCCGGTGATCTCCGATACATCCGTCACCGGCACTCCCTCGGTGCGTAGCGCTTTGGACGTCCCGCCGGACGCGACAACCTCGAAGCCTGCGTCTGCCAGTCCGCGAGCCAGTGTCAGCAGATTGGTCTTGTCGAACACACTCAACAAAGCGATCTCTGCAACGGCAAAACATCCCACCATCATCTTCCATCAACATCCCACCATCATCTTCCATCAACATCCCACCATCACCTTCCATCAACATTTCCATCATTCAAATTAAGAAACTGTTGGAATTACCCTTTGTGGCGGCCATTTTCCTGGATCCAGACAACTGCGTGGAAAAACGCCGGTAAAGTGCCTTAATACAGACAGGCGAGATTTCCCCTGCGAATGGACAATGTAAAATGTGTTCCTATTTTTTTTCAATGTTCAAGCTGAAGGGCTCACCGGATTTTATTGCGCGGGCAACGGTGGAGTGAGACGGCGACGGACTGGAGAAGACATAGACAAGTAACTTGACAGGCGCCTTCAGCATGCCGCGTTAAAAGTTGCTGCAACACGGACGTCTCGATGCGGGAAATCGATTGTGGTTATCTGGTTGAGGAATCTCTTCTTCGCAGTATTTTGTGTTCGGAGGTGGTGTGGTGGAACTTAACCCCGCAGTCGCAAAGAGGGAGAGTCCGACCTTGTTGCCATCGAATTAACACCCGCACCTCGTGAGTGGAAAAGTTTTTAATCAGGCCATCCCGGAATCGGATCACTTGTCTCGTAACAATTTCTCCGGCGTCGCCCACAGAGCCTAAGGTTCGCCGACAGATGGCGCGCGAGATACGGTTTCCAGACAGAAGAACATTTTGGCTGATCCGTTGTTTCAAAACAAAAACTGAGACTATTGAGAAAACGAAAATCATTGTTTGTATTTTCACAACATTGGCCATTCATTATTATAGGATTTACTCGGCTGAAAGTTTTGTCCCTAAAAATTTTTTAAGGCCGAAAAAATTTGTGAAAGCCGGCGCATATACACTGCTTGTTGACTGCCGTATCCAATTGGCCCTATTGATTACATGTAGGAGGAGCTAAATTACACGCAATTTTTTCACTAGTCGAACCAATTTAGATGGACTAATGGGAAAAACACCACAGCGTAAGTATCGGGAGATTTGGACTGTCTCACCGCAAAATAGAGTTTCAATTGCCTTAGTCGTTTACACTTCACGTACAACGTGTGTGTGTGTGTGTGTGTGTGGTGTGCCTGCTGTGTGTGTGTGTGTAGTGTGCCTGCTGCGTAATTGCCTTGGGTTTCAGTCTGCCTGCCTGTCTATGAACCAGGCTTACAATTTTTATCTTTCCAGACCGGCTGTCGACCTTGAACTCTCAAACTAAATGACGAGGCGTTTCCTTCTTCTGCTGTTGTCAGATAGGTACAACCCAACGAAAAGGGAGAGGATTTATTTATTTCAAATTAAAAACCGGTTTTTTAACCATTTTTTAAAATACATTTGAAATTTATCTTTTAAAGTTCATTTAAATTAAAATAACCATGTTATAAAAAAGTGCTGATACTTTAAATGAATTCTAAAAATGGCGAAAAATCTACTTTTGATTTTAAATAAAAGTATTAATTTCTTTGAAGTCAGAAAAGTACAGATAAATTCGACAAAACTTCATTTTTCTTAAAACTAACCTTTATGTAAGTTCACGTAAAATTTTCTAGTAATTGTTTTTCTGATATTCTAATATTTTATTTAGTGATCACTGTAGATACAATCGTCGCGTTAGACAGGGCCAGTCGTAGTGGAGTGGAACGTGTGCACGGCTGTGTGCACCGTGCACACAGCACAAGCGTCGCGTGGCCGATAAAACGTTCCACGACTCGTACGCTGTCCCTGTCTTACGGTAAATACAGTGAAATGAACTTTATTTCATATTGTTTGATTAGCATTATAAGAGCAATAACAGAACTAATTTTTCTGACTATTCTAATCAACTCTTTAGTTAATTTATAATTTATGTCTATTACAAAAAGCGGTTATTAAATTGTAGTATTTATTGATATTTTTTGGGAATATTTTAAGGATATTTTTCAGTAACTGCAATTTTTTTTTGGGCAAAAAACCCATTATTCTAAAAAATGCTACACGTTTCGACGCATAAACGTGTCTGAATAAATTGAAAATTCCTTTAATAGAGATCAGTAATCTGAGCAGGTTTTATTTTGTGATGTTTTTTGACTGGCCCGAAAAAATACTATTACTCTTTCGCGAAAGTTTAGTATTATTCGGGATTATTAAGATTGATTTCTGACTTACCTTATCTATAAAGGAATTCCTTCCGCAATTAACTGCGAACAAAAAACTGAGAAGGAATCACTGAGTTTTCTTAAGTTTAATCATAATTATTTTGAGCAAAAATTAACCACAACGGCGACCAGTGATGAAATTATTGATATTCTTCACAACATTTTAAAGGATAAGAAAAACATTTCTTGCGTATAAGGGATTTGCCTACGTTCTCATGGTAGAGGCATGAGTCGGCTCAAGAATCAATTTCGAAATTTAAAAAAAGGAAGATAGGTACATAGTTGGGGTGATGCTGATTATTTACGGCACCCATATCATTTTAAGGGAAAAACGCTCTGAAATGGCTCTGATGCTAAAAAAAAGTTGTAACAACATGGAATGCAATGATGAAATTTTTTTATCGGATTTGGGATGACACGGGTGGATTATGATTTAGAAGGCGAAGAAAGACAAATTGAAATATAACAACATCCCTTTTTTATTTTTCATAATTTAGAACATTTAAAGGCAACAAACACGAATGCTGATGAGTGATTTAAAATAAATGCTTTGTTTGACAGGTTGCCTAAATATTAAAAAAAAATTTGTCAAGAACCCCCCGAAAACGGTGCAAAAGTTTACTGATCGGTTGAGTGATGTCTCTCTACAGTATTCTTTTACTCAAAAAACTATCAATCAAGAAGGAATCAACAGAATTGATATTGGGGCGTTGGCGGGTATCTCTGGTCAAAGCGACATGTCACTTATCAAAGTTTAATGCAGCCGGTGATGTTGTCACTTGTGGGTGTTGACAGACTACCGTAAGGGCATCCGAACGGGTTAATGTCGTCTAATTCGGTCACGCCTTCATATTGGGTCATGCCCTATAATTCTGTCACCCAATCAAACGGTGCTATGCCGTTTCATGTGATTTATAGATTGGAAAAACATTTTTTGAAGTCAATTTAGAAAACTTGATTAATATGATAAAGGATAAAAATACGCAGTTAAATGAAGAGAATAAAAATCAGCAAATGCAAAACGCTCAAAATCAGTTTCACCATAAATAAGTTCAGCCATTTCAGTTGAAAAATAATAGAATTGACGCAGATGGCTGGCAGTTGTGTAATTTCTCTTATTTTGCGGGTCATTTGAGCCGTTTTCGTACGGCTTATCTGAGACGACCCATGCAGTGTTCAGGCTGTAGACGCCTTTTTCATTTGGTTTTGGATTGTAGAAGTAGATACCGCAAAATAATTTCAATCGAAATCAAAACAGTTTCAATTGAAAGGATTTTAAAATAAAAGAAAGCAAAACTTTCTAACAAGGGGCTCCCCCCACTCTGTGACCCAAAATCTCTTACTTCTACTGCATTTCAAAAATGCGTAAAAATGTGCTCTTGCTCTCTCCGTTAAGAAAAGTTCCCCGTTTCCAAAACTTGTATTTTTAAAAAATAAAAAACTCTTCAGAGGTGGTATATAGAGGGCGCTATACGTGTTACCATCTGCCGTTTAGACTGATTGATGTATTTGGAGGAAAGCAAAAACGTTTGAAATTATGCATGCAAAGAATCCCTGTGACATTGTCGATTGATTAATTGATTTTGCAATAAGTATGAAAAACTTCGTAGGATTAAATTTCGATGCGAGTGCTCAATTTTTAAATCATTTTCGTGTCAGCACAACTTATTTCACTTTAACGAAGTTTTCAGCTTATTGTACTACACAAGTTTATAGTACGAATATGGATGATTTCGAACTAGTTTATGATAATGGGCTGCCTTGTGATGTTTCCGTGACTGATGAGGAGCTGATGGTGCTTGACGATCGGCTGATGGATGTGGACGAACCAGACAATTCGGCGCCCGAATCATCTTCCCACGAACTGTTTGAGCCAAATTCCGACCATGGAAACCTCAAGCGGGGATCTGGATGGAAGAATGCACCAAGTCTGGAGTACAAGATGCAGGCGGTTGCGTATTGGAAGTCCGGGAAAAAAAAGCGATTATCTCTTCCAAACGTTCAGAACAGATTCGTACTAGTGACATCGAAGTCATTGCTTTTTAAATGGGCTCAGCAAATTGATCCGAAGTCACGACTGGGAAAGATGCGAAGAATTTTTGAGATTACCAAGGCAGCGTTTGATAAGGTAAGTTCTACTTGTGCTTGATTGGTTGATTTGTTTCAACGTGTTGCCACATTTTTATCATGCGCTCAAACGATTGATTGATTAATTGATAATGCATATGCAGGCAGAAGGCGAACTTACCATCATCCACGACTGCGACCTCACCAAATGGGCTAGAGATGCGGCGGGGGAGGTTGAGCTGAGTTCTTTCCGAGTCTCCAAACACTGGATCCAGCGCTTCAAAAAGCTGAACAATATTGGCGACAGAAAAATCACTGAATACGTCACGCGGAGGATGGTAGAGAATGAGGCGGACCGTTACATCGCTGCGGCTGATTTTGTGCAGTATGTCAAGGAACTCATCACGTCGTACGGACCTGACTGCGTGCTGAATGCCGATCAGAGCGGCTTTCAATACGAAATCCATTCGGGGAGAACGTTGCGGACGCGCGGTATAATTTGTCTGTCTGTCGGTTGATTAGTGGGTCGGTTTGTCGGTCTGTCTGTCGGTCTGTCTGTCGGTCGGTCTGTTTGTCTGCGTATCTACCTGCCTACATGTCTATGTTTCGGAATGCCTCTGCTTTTACATGTATTGTCAATCATTGTTTAGTCCGACTTTCCGACCTTTTAGGTACGAAGAAAGTGAAAGCTTGTGTCCAGTCGATTTCCAAGATGACGCATTCATACACAATCATGCCCATTATTGATGCCAACGGCAAGTTGTTTTCGCCTCTTTTCATTGTGATGAAGGAGGTGACGGGTGACACCTTCGGTCCTCAAGTCCAGCGGGATCTTTTTACGGCGCCTAATATCCTGGTCACTGCGTCCAGTTCCGGCAAGATGAAGAAGGAGCACCTCAAGGTGTGGTTGGAGGAAGTTTTTTTCCCGCATGTTGGTGATCGGACTGTTCTTGTAATTGATTCGTGGTCCACTTACAAGAATACGGCGCTGTTGGACGCTGCCACACCTGAGGGTCGCCACGTCCAAATCGTCACCGTTCCACCTAAAACCACGCCCTTGTGCCAGCCGTTGGATGTCTTCGGTTTCCGAATGTGGAAAACCTTTGTCCGAAAGATCTGGGACTGGGTTGTTCGTGACGACATCCAGTGCGAACTGCACCTGCGGAACGCGGCGCTAAAACTGCAGTCATTGGTGCACAATCAGTTCAGTAGTCCGCGTTTCCGGGAAATGTGGAAAGTTGGGTGGACACACCCAGGGTATTTTGAGAACGATGAGCATGTAGAGTTTAAGACACCGTCTCAATTTTGTTTCGAAAGTGATGCTGCAAAGGAGAACCACCGGTGTTCGGTGGCTCCATGCGAGAAGACTCACTTTTTGACGTGCGCTTGGTGTAAGGCTACCTTGTGTTTCGAGCACTTTTTCCAGTGCAATCATTTCTGCGAAGTTATAAATTAGAGGTTCCGGTTTCTGTGTGTTTATGTTCTATCTTGATTAACAATTGAATCTAGTCAACATATCATTTTATCATGATGTGACGCTGCTATCTGATACCTATGCTAGAATACGGTCAAACAGCATAATTCAGCAATCAATCAACATAAACTGTGGTAACATAAGTAGCCCCCTCTATGTGCCACCTCTGAAGAGTTTTTTATTATTTTAAAATACAAGTTTTGGAAACGGGGAACTTTTCTCAACGGAGAGAGCAAGAGCACATTTTTACGCATTTTTGAAATGCAGTAGAAGTAAAAGATTTTGGGTCACAGAGTGGGGGGAGCCCCTTGTAAATAACATTGCAAATAGCTCAGTGAAAAGCAATTTCTGAAAATGAGTTTTCAAATCCAAAATTTACAAGCCATCCAGCCCAATCAAAATGAATTAACCATTCTTCCTGTCATGAAGCAGTATTGCGGTGATGCAAATATTATACCGATTCACGCCAATAATTTGAAAAGCAAACTGACTGCTGTTGACAATGAAAAATGGGCTGAAAAAAGGCAAAAATGTCGTTGTCCTCGGCAAAAAAATTAGCAGAGATTGGTTTATTCGAAGGGAAGTTAACACGGCAAATTAATAATAATGAATTTAAAACGAAAAATGAGAATGAGAATGATGAGAAATCTTGTGACGTAAATTTGAGATTTGTTTCCATAATTTAAGTGTTACTCAACAATTAATTTAGAGATAGGGTACAACCAAGGAGAAGCAAATAAAAAAATTAAACATAAAACAACTTTTACGGTACCTGAATACCCGAATAACAGTTTTGTTATGCCAGAATGTTTTTTGGACTGAATTTTGCGTCGGTAACGGTTAAAAAATGCATTGACCAAAGTTTAGGAATATAAAAATCCAGTTAGTTTTTTCTACTTGGATGATCTAAATACATTCTGTTAAAATTTCGACGACCATACTACTGAAGTAGGCAAAATACTCCGGCGCCTCGATCCAAATTTGAAAATAAATTATTGAGTCCAGATTTGGTTTTAGGGAATGTACCTTTCTGGGACTCGAAAAAGAGGTCGCCCCAATGAATCAAAAAATAAATGTGTACAAGAATATTTAAAGCCACAGCTAGCCATTTCAACGCTCAATTAAAACAGATTAAATCGGATCTGATCGAGGAGGCTAACGACTTTTTGATAGACGGCCATCTTGGCCGAGATAATATGTATAGTTAGAGCTTAAAAACTACTGGCCAGAAAAAATTGCCACCCAAACTTTGACAGCGGCGACCGCTAAAACCGCGTTTATTTTAGGTAATAAAGTATCTGCACAACACGTTATGTTCGATGAACGTTTTATTGATTTAGGCAGTCATTTCACCGGCGCTAACGTACAGCAAGCCTTTTTTAAAGACATCGTAGAATGCCCTAAATCATAGAATGAAATACGGGCACACGCACTTTCGGTTGATTAAACAGTTTTTTCAATTAATTAAATTATTTGAAATAATAATTTATTGAAAACATTGAGAAAGAAAACAAGAAATTAGAGAAAAAATTGAATGGGAAAAACCTCAAATGCAGAGTTCTTTTCAAGTGCGGAGTCGGTCTTCTTCTTTTGCAGGTGCTGTCGAAACACCAACCGTCGTTCACCAAAACGACCGCCAACGGACTATCTGGGTTCAATTTTTCCTCTCCCTCTGACCGTCTTCTACACGAACCCTGTGTTTTGACAGATAATTGAGGACTGCCAGTCACCTCCGTCCAGGCCGCCCAGTTCCATTCTCTTTTCTTTCCGACGAACCAAGTCCGCCGACACGCAAAACGGTCTCAACTCCATTGTAATGAAATTCAACGTTACGGAGGGGGTTGTTCACCTATCTCCACACCTATGCGAAGAGCCGAGGTTGGCTAAACGCAAACCATAACGCTTTCGTCGCGGCACCCATTCAAGCTTGCCCGACCGCGTCCACAAACTCTCATTTTGAAGAGAAAAGGTGGTACGATTCATCATCATCATCAAGTTATTTTGTCATCAAGTTATCCAAAACCGTCAACTACTCTTATTATTTGGTGAAAGAGGTATAAAGGGTTAAAAAAAAGATATATGTATGCCAATACGCGAAAAAAAACTCCAAAAATCTCGTCTATGAAGAGACAGTTGTGTTTCATCATCACTACGTTCGTTGAAATCATCATTATCCTGAGCATCAACGTTATTTTCGACTCTGTTCTTCTCATTACCGACAGCCTCATTTCGTCTCTGACGTCAGTTTGAGGGGAGATGTCGCGAACAATTTCATGTCTGGTCTGGCGGACGTCAGTTACCTTCTACATAGTGGTTGCTTACTGAGGCACACAGTGGATGCTCATTGTGGCAAACAGTGGTTGCTCATTGGGGCGCGCGTGGTTGTTTACTGCTGCGCGCACAGTTGTTACTTGTTGTGCACAGTTGCTCACCACATCCCACGGTTGCTTACCCACCGGTCATGTATACTGCATGTTTACTTGATGTTTGTAGGTTGTCGGAAGTACAGCCTAACCGGGAATGTTCGGTTAAACGATTGTTATCTGCGCGAGCCTGTGTGCCGCGACTGATTTTCTATTTCAGATACTCGTAATGCGTGTTTTTTGTAGTCAGTCTTTTTTATTGTTCATTCTTATATACAGTAGCTTCTGGGTCCTGATCGTTTTTTTCCTTTTCTTTCGAAGCTCACGCTCTTCATTGTTTTATTCCATTCAGCTTTGTAACGCCAATTGTTTCTGATTAATACGAAACTTCCACCTCTGGTCTTTTACTTTCTTTGTTCTTCAAGCAGTATAAAGTAGAGGCGAAACTGGTCATTCCAGTTTTCCATGTCAATTTATGGGCGTAAAAATTGTTTGTGGCAGACTTCTGACCTGACCGTTGTTGTTATTAGATTAATTCGACTACTCTCCGCCTTGAAAAGAAGAGGCGTTTGCGAGGCTGTTTGTCAGCTAATTGACGTTTCATTTGGGCGCTGTTTCGATGTGCAACAGAAGTACGGTTTAGTCCTCATGGCGAATGAGAAATCAAGGCATTAACCAGTTTAAAATTCTTTTGTTTATTCCATTTCCAAGAAGTATTCTTTGACATGATGTGTTTCTGCAGTATATGTGGAGCTCTACATGACTCCCAATTTTTTACCTGCAAAAGCGTCACTATCTCTCCGGCTTCATACTTGCATTCGGACAATCACTGCTCTCATAATTCTTGTCGTGGGGAGGATGCCAAATATCAAGTCATTCACGCTCTCCCTTTGCTTCTGCCTCTAGTTCCATAACCACCTTTTTACTGGTCGGGACTTCATATTTAAATTAGACCAAGCGAATCTCGTCCATCGAGACGGAACCGTTGTTTTTGCGGGGCCGCCAAAAAAAGTCATCGTTCCCGATATCCAGTCTGCCTCGAGGTACCAGTTGACTGGTCTGACAAGTCAACCAGTTGATTGGAAAGGAAATTTGTGCTTGTACACACTCATTCGGATTTATTCCTCGCTCGAAGCAATTCACTCTGATGGCTTGAGAACCTATCTGTCGGTCACGCGTGCAGAACCAGCCTCACCGCTCTTGCCACTGTCTGGAGGAGTGCACTGTTTTCAAGGAGCGGATTAATTGGTTTTTTATTGACTCCTCCTGCCGTTTTGTGAGGCGTAAAAGCACGCCCAACGCTCAGAAATACTTCCAAGATTATGTTCGTGCGCTTTGCAAAAACAAAAGACTAAGCTCGTGGAAACCAGTTGCGTCAGTGGATGGCGTCAGAGCGTATATCAATATAATCAAAGCCATTACCGTTACTGAAGGTTCCACGTCAGCCCCATAGGATCCACTGCTGGTTTCGCTACCTATTCCTTCGCTTCGCTTACCGATCGTTATGAATCATTGCATCTGAGGAAAATTACGTTTACATAAGGGAGTTCGCCGTTTCGCTGATGAACTACAGGGTTGAGCTTGCTGACTCTAACTCTGCTTACAGATCTTACAGTAGCATCTTCCGTTTCGCCCATTGCCAGCTCGAAAGGTACAACCACTTCTTAACCCCGGTAATGCTATCAGCCAAATACCACGGTTAACTGCAGTGTGCAACCGTACCTTAGAACCCAGCCTAAAGTTAATTACATTCTATTTTACAGAAATATGTGTCTGAAGTATGGAATGATGTCATATAACCTTCCTCGGCCGAGTACATCGATTCGTAATTAGCATACGATCTCCATTTAACTTTTTCACAAAACGAAAAACTCTTTCGCGCTTATACATAAAGGGTGCTTTCACTGTTATCATTCAGCAAGTCAGTTGGTTGATCTATTCCTCTTATCTAAAAACACTACCGGTTCCAAGCTGTTAAAATGCAATTGATTAAATGATCGTTGTCCTTCTGTATTCACAAACGCACTTCGCTGTTTGGTTGAAAAATTAGGGATTTACATACCTCACAAGCATTTTGGTCACAAAGACAGGTTTTAACATGAAAAATAATCCTTAACCTATTTAAGTGTAGGATACGCCACGCCACCTACAGAGCGCGTTGACTCAATGCAAAATTCAGGAAAGTAATTAACACGATGACTCTTACTGATGTTTTTTTGTAGTAAAAAGAAATTTCCAACCATACTAAACAGTTACCATAAACGTACAACAGAGGATATTAAACGAGACAACTATCAGTAAAAAAAACAATCATCCAATCATCCAATCAACCAATCAACCAATCATCCAATCAACCAATCATCCAATCAACCAATCATCCAATCAACCAATCAACCAATCATCCAATCATCCAATCAACCAATCAACCAATTAAGAAGCGGGTAATTAACACATCCGTACAAAATAAGAAAAGCCTCACAGGACTTGCGGAAATCCCCAGTTCAGCCGCTGACGAAAGGGTACAAAAGACACACAAACACGCATAGATACGCCTGATTCCCCACAAAAAATAGCGCCCTCCCAGGAAGTGTTCGCAAACAAGTTGAGATGAAAGAGAAAAGTCTTCAAAAAAGTCGCACCCACGAATTCGTTTTCCCTTCTGCTTCCTCAGAGGATTGTGCACTTTATTTTCTTCCTGCCGCTGCCGGTCTTGGGCCTCTGCGTCCCGTTTTGCGTCTCCTTGCCGCGTTTAATTTCCCGCAGCAGTTCGAAGAAGGCCTTGTCGACGTTGAATTTGGTCCGCGCGGACGTCTCGATGTAAGGGACGCCCCACAGTTTGGCCTTCTCCTGCAGCACCGTGTCAGACACTTTGCGTTGAGCCTCCAGGTCGACCTTGTTGGCCACCAAAATCAACGGGATCTTCACCATGGATTTCACTCGAAATATCTGATCCTTGAGCTCTGTGAGGGAGGGAGAAACATAACGTATGCTCGCGATCTCAAGGGACAGCTAAGCCCCGCCCTCCCTCGGTATGGCCCCGCCCTCCCTCGGTATGGCCCTGCACTCAATTGAACTTCTAATCTGAGTCACTCTTCTCTGATTGGATCATTTTGTACAGTGCTTACTCTTTGTGCTTGATTGATTGATTGTGCTCTTCCGTATTTCTCCCTTTAGTGCTTACTTGTTGTGCTTGATTGATTGATTGTACAGTCGAGCTTTTCCGTACACTGAATAGGCTCGGCCCGGGTTGGTTAAAATTTACGGGTGGGGCAGAGAAATGTCCCTTAAGATTGCGAGCATACGGAAGTAATTAATTATTAAAATTGTCAATCATTGATTGTACCTTCGAGGGCGGTGAAGGAATCGGCATCGGTGAGCGAGAAGACGCACATGAAGCCTTCCCCGGTTCGAAAGTAATTGTCCCGGATGGCAGCGTAATCTTCCTGCCCCGCCGTATCTAGGATATCTACCGAAACCTGGATAGGAAAAATAGAGGAAATCAGTACTGACTTCGAGATAATCCATTTTTTGCATGCTCCATTTGGAATTAAACTCAAATCATACGCACGTGGCAAAAACCTCGCGCTAACCGAGTTAAGCCGTTAGACTCGCTCCCATTAGACCGCTGTACACACGGCCGAGATGAATGGCTTAACCCGGTTAGCGCAGCTTTCTGCCTCGTGTGTATCAGAGATGAATTTAAACAATAATTGACGTAACTATTTTTTGTTAAAAAAAACTAGCTAACAACTAAGTGCATTTATTACCATACCGAAATAAATTTGAGAAGTTTTTAATTAAAATTGACAGGCTGTGAAATAATTGAAAATCCCTCACAGTATCAGTCAATAAATCAATCGACTGATAGCAAAGTAGGAATCAACAGACATCCAATCAACCAATCAATCAATCGACTGATAGCAAAGTAGGAATCAACAGACAATCCAATCAACCAATCAAGCCCCAAAATAAACACACACACTCACCTCC
>LRSR01003042.1:0-18398 GCA_001579985.1 Hypsibius dujardini
CTCCGCCGTTCAGTTGGCCGTAATATCTGACTTCTCCATGATGATGTGCGAAAGGAGGAACGACAGCGTCGTTTGAATTGATAACGGGAGGAGCCGTAGGCTGACTGCGAGACGACGACTCGAAGAGAACGCTGTCTTTGAGGCTGGTCACGCTGACGCTGCTGATGTTACGGTTGCGAACGTCCTGCGATTCGCTGAGCTTGACGGTCAGACAACGCTGGTTGTTGCCGGAGCTCTGCTGGCTGTGGCTGCTGGTGGCGCGAGCCGAAGACACCGGCTGCGAGGGAAGGCTCGGCGAAGACGACGCGGTGCTGGAGCTGGACGGGGCGACTTGCAGCGATGCATCTGGTAGGGAAGACACGCGAAGCTAGCTATGAATTTCCGTCAATCTATTTGCATGTCTACCATTCTATGGGTGCATGTCTGTGTCTGTTTGCTTGTTTATTTGTTTGTCCGTCTGCCTGCCTGCTTGTTCATTAGTTCATCTGTTTGTTGGTCTGTCCGTCCCTCCGTCCGTCTTTTCCTGGGAATCTGTCCGCCTATCTATCTATGGGTCGGTCTGCCTGTCCTGCTGTCTTTCTGCCTGAGTGTCTGCCTATCAATCTACTGGTCAGCTTAACTGCCGTCACGCTAGCTATCTGTCTGCCTGTTGTTTGCCGTTTTATCCGTCTATCTGTTTGTCTGTCTATTTTGTCTGTTGGCTCATTTATTCGTTCCCCAGGTATGCCTGTCTGTAAGCAGTGTGTCGAGTTCTTTGCTTACTCGATGAATCCGACGAAGAGTGGCCGTCCATACCCTGATGCAGCTGCAGCTCCTCCCCATGATTCCACTGATGCTGATGATTGATCACAGTCGCCGATGGTTCGTCCATCTCTCGCGCCTTGACTGAGAAATCCGAGAAGATCGACGGCTCACCGACTGAATACGGTTTGTCCGACCCACCGGCAACGGGAATCCTGCTGTTGTTGTGGTTGGAGAAGTCGGTCGGCGGCATCCCCATCGGGTAGAAGGATGGGTACATGGGTACCGCTGAGGCCGCATAGGGATTCAGCGTCAGCTGCTGCTGCGCGTGGTACCAGCCGAGGTTGTAGTAGTAAGGAAAGTAGGACCAGCCTGAAAACGGAATTCCTCGTAAGTATCTACTTAATGATTCACGAGTGAATAGTCATACAGTCCGACAGATAAACAGAGCTCCTCAAAAACAGATGAACAGAAACCTACAGATGCCATGCAGGCAAACAGCTACACAGAAAGACGGCCACAGTGAAAGTTAGACAGATCTATAGATCAACAGATACGTACGCAGACATCTAGGAAGACAGACAAACATACAAACAGACAGAAAAACCGACATACAGTCAGGCAGACATCTGGGCAGTGACAACCCGATCTGCACAAACACTCAGGAAGTCAGTCAGGCAGTCGGGTGATGGGTAAGACAGACAGATCTAATCTGGACTGACACGAGACATCACCCCAAAATTAGGAGGTAACCACATGCAAAGTCGCCCCTTCAAGGCAGACACTGACCGTTCAACGCGGGGTCAGCGAGATCGAAGGAGTAGCGCGTTTCCTGAGGGATCGGCTGATGATGGTACGGCTGCAGGGGCTGCTGTTGGTATCGCACGTACTGCATCGGAGGAGGAGGAGCAAGACCAGCTACAACACAATCCAACCATAACCATTGGTTTTATGCACAGACAGACGCAAATCAAGACAGTCCAAAAAAAGAAAGCAATATGTACCCTGCTGGTAGAAATAAGGCACGGCCTGACCTCCGTAGACTCCTTCTCCATTATGGCCGGCGGGATAAGGCATCATTATCGGGACTCCAGACGGGCCAGGCATGTCATAGGCATGAGGAGGGGGAGGATGATTCGAACCCGCTACGGGAAAACACGGAGGAAGCGGAGGGTAGTCAAAATAAAAGCAACCATTGTCCATGTACTGCTGTTGTTGCTGGTCCATCTCGGAGCTTTTACAGATAAAACGTGAAGGAAAGCAGGACGTCAAACACGTACCAGTAGATGTGGAGCGCTGATTGATGGGGACGAATGAGGCCTGCTGTGGAGGGAAGGGGAGCAAGGCTGCCTGTCCAGAAGCGGCGCCGCCGCCAGGCAACGCGCTCACACCACCAGCAACAGCAGTCTGCAATAAGGGTCGCGCCTAGATTTACACTTCAAACTATAAAACTTCGAAAGAAAATCAGAAGATCGTCCCTCGCCAGGACGGACTGGTACCTGAAACGGAGATGAATTCCCCCGACGCACACTTGCGAATCTGCACACAAAAAGAGAAATATTGCTAGTGCTGTCTCTCTGAATGTATTATGGTCCGTCTGTTTCTGTTGGTCTTTCTCGGATTGTTTGGGAAGTCCCCATGAAAGTCGTCTCGTCTCGACTGTCATTGAATTGTAGGTATATTTCTGTGTATATGTTTGTCCGTCTATAGCTATTGCCCGTTCCTCTATAGCTGTCTCCCCGCTTTTCTGTTTGTCTGTGTCCATCTGTGTCTGTGTGTCTGTCTGCCTGTCAGACTTTGTCTGTGAATGTATTTGCTTATACGTTGCCTGGCCGTCTGCTTGTCTATTTGCGCACTTCGTTGTTTGTCTGTCTGTCATAATGATCTGTCTATCTACCGGAAACTGGCATCCCGACCAGCCGGGGAAGTGATGGAAGTAAACTGTGCGATCTGAGCCCCACGAATGTCCAGTGGTGCCGGTCGGTTGTTGTACCGTCGAGGTCTTTGGGTGCCTCCGTCGCCACGCAAATTCGGCGACTGCTGCTGTTGATGCCGAGGACGACCATTCCGCTCTTCTCCTTTAAACAAACCCACAAATCTGTTGAATCTGTTGAATATTAATATTTTACGATTTTGAAACAAAAAGTGAGTAACACAAAAAAATATAAAAAATATCTTAAGATTTTCATTTCAATCATACAAATGTATTGTAGGAATCTGTAGAGCATATCTATACCATATCCAGTGTAGTCCCGCTGACGGCCATAGACAGGTTTGGCGGGAACGGGGGGAAAGTCAACGATCGAGCTGGCGGGGACCTCACGCTTGCGTCTATGCAAATGGAAGAGACAATCGTGTTGGCAAATTGAGGAGTTGTGACCAAGATAGACTTCCACTTACGGTTCGCTGACGTCCTTCCCGGTCAAATAAACCTCATATCGCTTATCGTCCTCCAGCACTTTTTGAATGTATCCGTACGAGATGACCTCCACTGAGGCATCCGCAGATGGGTCTGACGACACCCTCACCTGCAATGCATTGAAAGAATGACGCCTCAACCAATATGCATGTCTGCCGCCCCACCTATCTGGCAAATTGCCTACTGCCTTTTTCTTCGATTAGCTATCTTTCCGTCTGTCTGCTTGATGTACTTTTAGTGATATCAGGCTGAATGCCTCTCAGCCCATGTAACTCCCTGAATCTATGAATGAAGATCTGTCTGTCAGTCTACCTGCCTGCTTGTATATATATTTCCTGTCTGCCTGCCTGCCTAACTGAGTGTATTATGTACAGGGTGATTCACTACCACATGGACACATTAACAAAATCACCAAAAATACGGTTTTCATTATTTTCATCAAGTTTCTTCAGATCATATGAAGCTTAACTGTTTTGCGTCTAAATACCTGCGTGGGATATTTCCGATTTCATTCTGTAAGGCAGGGGCACTGGCCACAAAAATTGGACGAAGTTGGCTGATATTTTTTGCCATTTTATGCCCATGACTGAATTTAATGATACGAAATTGAGCCACCCTACTTCAAAAATCGGCTTATAGCGATTCCTAGCAGAACAGATACGCTTTACAAGGAGCCTTCTGGAAGGCAAATTGGTTAGGAAACCCATTTATGAAAATATTTTTATGAAAAAAATGGCGCCAAAAGTGCTTTTTTGATGTGTTTTGAAAACTTTCAGATCAAAAACATGTTGGATCGTTCCCGTTTCTAGTTTTTCAGTGCGAATATGCATAAGATGAGCATATTTGTTGCCCGAGTTGAGAGCCTAGAGTTGAAAAATGCTGAGATACAGCATGTGAAAAATCTTCCCTAATATCAGATGGACAAGTTATCGACAGGCCTGGTTCTCTCAATCGATTAATTTAGACTCTTAAGTCATACATTTCTAATAGGCCATCGACAAACGTTCAGGAAAGTACAAAAAAATGCATAGGAAGAGCAATTACAGTGACCAAGAATACATTTTTTGTTCCGAGGAAAATAAAATGATCACCTTTTCTGGGCAGAGCTGCATGGGGTGGCTTACTGCTTTTTTTCCAAATTATTTGAAAGCTAACTTTTCCTAAACTGAATCATCTTTGTTTAAGCTAATCACAGAAACATGATCAGTTGCGCACCGTTCCTCTGACAACTGATCGCGCGTGTCCACGAGTTAGTAAATCACCCTGTATACATATATGTCTGCCTGTCTTCTATTTCGATGTCGGTTTGTCCGTTTAAGTCGCCATGACTATCTGCCTGCCTGGTTTGTCTTTGTCTATTCGATTGGCTATCGGCCTCGGCATGGATACTTACGTTGACGATCCTGCCAGCCATTCCCATGTTTTGGCGATTATGTTCTAGGAAAAGAAGACAATGTAATCGAACTAAACATTACTCTCACGCCAGTACCAAAAGCGGAAAAACATATAGCTCAATCGAGGGAGATAACCTCGGTGACCGTACCTTTCACCTCCTCCAGCCAGATGTCGAAGGCCACGTTCCGGTAGATGTGCGGTTGAAAGGACTTTACAATCTTGTACGGGAACGGCGGACCTTCCTCTTCGTACTGTGACTGAACCGCCGGATCCTGACAATTTAAAAATCGATCAAAACATTATGCAAAAATATAAAAACTGCTTCCAACTTAAATCGAACTTATTCAACTGAGCAAGAACGGCACTCAAACAACGCAAATTTAATTTAGTCATACTGCGACAAAAACACATCAAAAGAGCACCAATCAATCAAGCGCAACCAAACTAAACCAAATGGAGTTGAACTTGTTGATACATCAGCCAATCAATCCCCCACGTCCACATATTTTATTGACTGAAGCGAGCCGAGACTCCCACGAGCACTAGCACAAAGTGTTCAGCTTACCAAAAAAAGTTTCCATTTTATTTAAAATTTAACCTACTACACTAATACAAAGTGATGGAAATTCATTTGCAAAGAGTTGTTTAACGAAACCGCTGAACTCACCACGAGGGGTCGCTGCGAAGCTGCAACGACAGCTCCTTCTTCCACAGCAACAACAGCGTCTCTCGAAATTTCCCCTTTCTCTTCCGAACCACTATCAACAAAAGCAAAGTAAAGAAAAAATAGGAAATAAGTTGTCGCAAAAAACGAGTAGGCAAAAGACGACCGGAAAGGTATGAGATATTACAGCGCAGACACGGCTTCCGGATGGAGCATCAGTACGCTATAGGAGTGAATAGCTTCTCCCATCCCGAACAGCCTGCCGTACAGCACTTCATACACCACCGCTGTGTGTGAATAAAAAGAAGGAGAAATAATTTTCGCGCTCACCTTGAAATGAATTGATTATCGTCCGTTACACACGGCAGGCAAGCAAACAGGCAGACAAACAAGGTAAAATGACGTAGCGGTTAAAAGTACCACATTAATCAAGGTAAAAGTGCACAAAGCGTGAATAAAAGAAAACGAAGAACAAAAAGAGCAAACAAATAAATGCGGTTTGCCGGGCTCACTCGCTGTTTTTGATTCTCTCTCTTCTTTTTATCTGACTGCCTGGCGTTGTCCGGCCAATTACACCGCCCCGACACACACGGTATGGGCGGGACTTCGTCACTGGTGACCTAATTAATTAAGCGGGCCGCAACAGGATAGTCTCTCTCTCTTTCTGTTCGCTCTCTCGCTTTCTCTCACCTTGTGCGATGCCGGCGTTGGTCAGTTCCTCTTTGCTTAGTACGCTGTCATAGTGGTCGCCACCACCGTGACACAGCATAACCTAAATGCAAGGAACAGTACTGTACTTGGTCGGGGTGTTCGGCTCCGAGAGTATGACGTCACAGTGCGTCAGTAAAAGAGATGGACAAAGAAAACTACGTTACGGGCCAGTCCGATATTTCAGGCCGAAATCCAGTGATGCTGGCTAGAGACTAGAAAGACGAGACAGGCAACTACTCTACTACAGAACACACGCACCTGCCCGTAGTCCTCGGAGTAGATGTCTTCGTCGGCATAAATGATTTCCCGAGAATCCTTATCCCTGTTGCCGTAATAGATGCAGAATACTTTTCTAAAACGAAAAACGAAAAAAAGCTACAGATGGATCAAAGACGATGCATCAGATGGTCTTCAGTCTGATTTCCAGCACGTTGCCTTCAGTCTTGTCTAACTCCCTGCCTCTAGGTAAGTAGGCAGGTATGTAGATGTCTGTCTGTCTATCTCTCTATCCGTCTTTCATTCTGTCTGTCTGTCTATCTATCTGTCGCTCGCCCGTGCGTCCGTGCCTTTTCTCGGTCACCTGTACAACGCCGCCATGACTTCCATCTCGAACTTCGTTCCGACAGTCTGCAATTCCGAAAAGGAACGTGAAGCCAGAACCATTTGAATACCGGAAGTACCTTCTCATCTTTCATCCGCCCCAGATATTGTTCGAAGTCCTCCTCTACTCGCTAAAAAAACCGAATTCAGAACCACTTAATCAAGGCAGTCCACAACGATGGTATTACGGTATTTACATGCTGATACTCTTCCCGATGTCGCTCCAGGAACCGGACACACGCCGCGCGAACTTTACTATGATGACCTTGCACATGAAAGACCTAAAATTGAGGAGAAAGATTAGTACTCTAATTCGTTAGCCAGTCAGTCAATAAATTATGTTGTATAAATCGGGAGACAGCGAACTTGTTCAGCGACCACACGAAATAAGGAGGATCCATCCCTCGGAACACGCTTCCGATACCTGTGAGGGAGAATTGCAAGAAAAGAAATAACATCTTCACATACTGTAATATACATGATCACTGAAAATAGAAGACAAGAGACAAGGCAGACAAGAATAAGACAAGAGGTGGACAACAACACCGTATACTGTGGAAAGAAAGACAGACAGACAAATAAACAGACAGAGGAGACGCACAGACAGAAGCACAGACAAACAAAGAAACAGACAGAAAAGACAGACAGACAGACAGAGCGATCGAAGGCAGGCAGGCAGATGGGGCAATTAAACAGACAAACAGGCAGATCAGACAGACAGACAGACATACAAACAAGCAGACAGACAGACAAACAGACAGACCGACAGACCGACCGACAGATACACAGGAGACACACAGATAGACATTCAGATGCGTAGAGAAGCACAAATGGAAAGGGAAAAAATCACTGTGGCAAACAGTATGCACTACAGACAATGACGCAACAATACATGTATTTTCTTACAAGCCTTCCGCATCCAGCTTGTAATCAATCCGCTCCCTCGGCTGGCGCCGGTGATGGCCGCCATACCGTGTACCGACATGGGCCGAAGTAAAGGAGATCCGCGAAGCTCGCGGTCCCATGGGACCAGTATACGACGGACAGACACTCATGATGTCTGTGGAAGGCACAACTCCGGCTGTCTGTCTGTGTTGCTTTACCGGTCTGTCTGGGATTTCAGGAGTCAACTGGTGATATTAAAAGTAATAAGACATCTTTAGTTACGGGAGGGAAAGAGGAATTTGTAAACGGAAAAGATGATTACCAGGTTTGACCTAGCAGTCCTTAATTTTCGAGTGACTGTGAGGTCATTTTCATAATGGGTCTCCGTCTCTTTCCGGGAACCCTTGCTCATGGGGGAGGGATTTTCGTATGGAAGGACCCAATCGAAAAATAGATCGCTGACAGTGCCAGTCCGCCACTAGTCAGGCAATCAGACGGCTGGACCAGAGATGGCGTCAACTGCCTGTCTGCCTAGGAATCAGACAACAAAGCCCTTGTGCCCATGGGAAATCCGTCTGGTCCGCCTTTGCCAGTCGCCTGATAAGAGCCTTTCATCAACACCGCCCGCCTGATGCCTCGGCATTCGCGACGGGCCGCGGTCATAACTTTTTTGTCTAGTTTGTCCTCTTCCGTGTGCAGTTTCATCTGTCCATCATCATTGCGTGATTCAAACCTGCTCGTCCCATTTCCGTTTCTCCATTAATTTTCCTCCTGGTCAGAGTTCACTGTCCAGACTTCGGACGGCCCGGTTCTACCGAAATTTTGCATAGCGCCATCTGCTGGTCAGGAATTTTGCCTCGTGACGTCATCGCGACAGTGTGTGTTGTGGTTTTCAAATATTCTGATTAATTTCCAACTTTTTCTTCACTCTCTCTCAATGGTCTCGTTCTTCTAATCGCCCTCCGCTTGTGTCTTCAATCAGAATTTTTATGGAAATATACTGTGCATTGATCGGAAGGAAGATTTATATGCGGAATTGTCGGCCGGCAGCGAGAAAGGGGAAGAATTGCGTAAGAATTTTCGAAAACAATTTTTTCCCATTGTTTTGTCGCTTCGCTATTGTTCGACCGAAATGTTTTACTGGCTTATACATTGTTTCAGATCAGCGAAGTCAGTTCTAGCTGACGCACTGCCTTCCGACCTGCTGCAATGTCGGAAACCTCGACGGCGGAATACATTCCGCTGCAGCCGCAACCGCCGCCGCCGTCCTCCTCATCCACCGCTCCGGCTGGCCACTTCCGCGCGCAAATCTTCGACCCTCCTTTCATCCTCGCGCAGATCGGAGCTGTTCAGTCGCTGTACTATGTATCCTCGAGTATGTTCCTGTTAGTGGGAAGTTACTGGGTTGAATTTCCAGCCACCCTGGCGTGCCTCTTCGACGTGGAGCTGATGTCGGTGTCCACCTCCATGGGCAAATTCCTAATCGCCCTGTATTTTTTAAATGCGCTTTTTCTAGCCTGGACGCTGACGATCATCGTCAGGCGGTCCAAGTTGTGTTTGGACTTTGTGGCCACTTGCCATCTCTTTCACTTCATTTTGGCGTGGATTTATTCGCGGCACGTGCCGCTTAGTCTCACTTGGTGGACCGTGCAGATCATGGCCGCGATTCTGGCCACTGTTTTGAGCGAGTATCTCTGTTTGCGGGTCGAACTCGAGGCCATCCCTGTGGCGCAAACCTCCAGAGTGGACGTATAAAATGGCAAACGGATAAAAGGCAGTGTTGCCTTGGTCTGTTGGTTGATTGATTGAAACACAGCTATTATTCCTTGAAGATCTAACGATCTTTTATATCATCGCTTAATAGGTATAATTCTACGCTAGATAATTGAAAAAATAAAAGGATAAAATACAGAAATTAAAAAACCAATTTATGCCTTTCATTTTCGAAGAAAGATTTACTCAGACAGGGATTTTCGACGTAAACAACTCTCTGATTGGTGAAAACCGACTGAACCCAAAGAGGATATATAACAAGAGCCACACCATAAGTCTACGGACAGACACGCAGGCCTTGCAAAGTGAGGAAAATCATAAAATAAAATAAAATAAAATGATAATCCATATCGATCGCATAGAATATGGCCGGCTATTACAGAACTAGATAGATGTAATTTTTTAAAATTCTATTCAGAAAATTCTATCCATGTAACAATTTTTAAAAATTAAAAAACTAGAGATAAATGACCACGTGATGCGTTGTCCTGTACGGCATGCCATAGATTTCGTGTTGAAGCAAACGCTTGATTTCAACCTGCTCAACTTCTGCTCGCAAAGAAGTGCGCCTAAAAGAGACATGTCTTTTACTGTGTTTATACCGCACTCTCCCTCGTAATTTTGTCTCACAGGGAAAATGCCTATATCTACCCAAAAAAGAGCTATTATCTATAGTGATTTTGCAATGAAAATTTATGGCCATTTCAATTTAATCGAAGTAATTGAGATTCCCACACACGGCCTTGAGAATTGACCGGTCACAGTTTTTTTTCTCGACCTTTCGTTCTCACGCTTTTGACTCAATTCGCTAATTTCATCTCACCCTTCGCCTATTCATTTGTGAAAAGAGAAGGGCTACTTCGAAATCGACTTAGAAGGGTTTCTAAAGGAGCAGAGGAGCCAGCGAAAGGACTGTTCTCCAAAGAGACCTGGTTTGCGTTCTCTGCTTCGTCGGACGATTTATTTGTGGCGGCTGAAGGCTAAAAACTTTTTGAGCTAATTTTTGTCTTAGGCTCCTGGAATATTGAGGAGATAAACCTGCGAGGGCTGTTGAAGAATATTCCGCGCTGTTTTCAAGTGAGTGGAAGTAAGGTTCACTGGCCTATGATTGATTGACTGATTAGTCAATGTTACGTGGATGCTGTTATTGATGATTTAGTCATTTGATTGATTGATGGGCCTTTTACTGTACCTACAATACATCAATCAAGCTATAAGTCAACCAAACCATTCAAGAAAATAGCTCTTACTATCAGCTGCCCTATGAGAAAACTTCTCGAATCCTCGAACTTTTCTGCATACTCTGATTTAATGTTGCAGGTTTTTTTTTAATGTTACACACTATGTTAGGCTATTTTTTCCTGTTCTCCTTGTGCAGGTCGCAAACTATTTCAGGTGTCACCGACTGGACACAGACTTGAGGTATGTGTGTCGCTACTTGGAATACTTGTTCCATGTCTTTTCCGTATATACGTTTTGTTTTAAAACAGGTCCCGGTGAGTTCCTCCGAATTTTTCGGGACCGCAAACTTTTACCAAACGTCACACGCTCAATTTTTTTAAACAGGGAAAATTCCTAATGATTCTATTAAATCCGCAGAGTGAATTAGAAATGTTCCTTTCCCCGGGGTTTGGCCGCGCTTTCTGGGCTGGCTACAAAGCATCAGCGAAAACTGCATGACGTCAGGATAAAATTTATTTGATTTGTGCTTCAAATTGCATGTCTTATTTCCTCTAATCGCCCCAAAATATGGCACCTAGTCTTAATTTTCTTTGAAGTAATATAAATGGGATATCCTTTTTTCGGTTTTGAACACCTCAAAGATATATATGCACAGAGCCATACATTGAGGGCTAATATTCCCGCCTGTTTTCAGGATAACACTTGGGTATGCACGAACCGCTTTCATCCGCTCGGAGCGCTACGGCAAGTGTCCGACAACTGAGAAATCTTTCCCACAACGCAGAGTGCTTCGACTGCGGCGTGAGACTGCCTGCATTTGTCAACTGCACAATTGGTTCATTTGTCTGTTCGGTCTGCGCGGACATACTGTAAGAAATTTTGACCTGCGAGCTCCAGATTTCTGTCACACTTGGCCATTTTTAAATATTTTTGTTTTCAGCTGTAGTCTATCACCACCTCATCGCCTCATCAAGATCAGCAATGGCGTGTTTGCGTTAAATGAAGTCGCATTTATAAACTCGCGGGGTAACGAGGTGAGATCTTTTTGTTTCAGCGCAGAATAGAATAGAACTTCGAAAATAAGTTTCGACTGAGCGGTATATACTCGCTTTGACTGGTCGAAATGTGTAAAGCTTCATTCATAGATTATTCTGCTTTTTAGATTTGTCTGAAGATTTGGCCTCAAAATGCGAATATTCGAACTGAGTTTGGACAAGGAGCGAGACGGCAAGGAAATAAACGCAAGTCTCTTGAACACCATCTTGCCACGAAGTACAGCAGAACAACTTCGTGGAACGACCGTTCGGAATTACCTGTGGTCTCATCGTTTTCTGAAACATGTGAGGGTATGACAAGCGCACCATCGTACCTCCCAAGCAGCGTTTTACCGAGTAATCTTGTAAGTGACGCGCCACTGATGCATTCAAATCCATTCAATGCGTTTTTTCATTAGAATCCACGCTGTACTGTTTAATATATATTTGATTACGTTGTAAATGCAAAAATTTATAGAAAGCGGTTGTTAGTTTTTAATGAGGCACTTTTATTTTATTCAATTTCACAAAAATAAGAATGCATATTTAAAGGTATATTTTTATGTATAGTCATTGCATTTACTTTAAATATTAAGATATTTAATTAAAAATTTTTTTCTAAATAGTTAGGATTAAAATTTGGTTTTTTTTTCACGCACTTATAATTCGTTATTATAATACACTTTACCCGAAGATATAAATTTATGGTGTTATGAAAAATCAATCACGTTATTTAAACAGCATTATTTCATTTGCTTTTTCCAGTTGTTATTAGAGACCGAACTCGACAATCACTATCCAACAACTGAATCTGTAGATGGCCGATTCGGAAGTAGCACGAGTCCTGCGGGGATACACGGTTCGACACCTGTGGAGGAGTCCTGCAGTTACGATTTCGGTTTGTAAAGAAAACAATTCAGTTAAAAGAACAAACCCCGGTTCTCACAAGCGATTTTGTTAGCTCATTAAATTAAAAATTATAGCGAATAGTCATGGTTGGTTAATTTATTTCATTTAAATTAATTCTCATGTTTTCAATTTATGGAATCATCGCATAATAATTGTTGAACCGTGCAATTTTTGTGTGTGTCATGTTTTACTGACTTTTCGTGATATCTTAACTGTTAAAATTCACGAAATTGTCTCAATGTATTGAAATAGGCTCGAGGCAACATATCAAGCACTCAGTGTCTACAATTGGTTGACTGAAAATAACTTTACAATAACTTAATTCACCAATAAATCAACATTGCATAGCAGAACTTAAAAAACTATTGCTTTTAGATTACGGAAAGGCTGATTTTCGCTCTGCTCTTCGGTTGGAGCTTCATGCTCCGGTCGACCAACTCAACCCCATCGGTCATGCAAGCAGTCCCCAATCTGTATCGACACTGACTGCAGAATCCAGCGAGCCATTGCCTTGTTCAATTAGTCAAACCGCTTCCAGTGAACTCTTTGGCAGTCCAGCAGAGCCAACAAAAACGAAAAGGAAGCATGGAACGAAAGTCTGTAGCGTGGCCCTATGCAATGCGCAGAGTGGGGAAGGCGTCACCATGCTTCGTTTTCCTAAGTCCCAAAGAATGAGACGACGATGGGAAGAAAACACGAGACGCGGAACCAAATCCGGCGCAAAATGGAAAAGCTCCACTCATAGCCGAATTTGCACGCGACATTTCCCCGCTGCTGCTCTGCGTCAATTCAAAGGGCATACCGAGCTCTTCGACAGAGAGAATGTTCTGCCAACCCTGAATCTTCCGGGGCAGCAGCCTATACGTCTTTCGCGATCTTCTCGCCTGCATACGGACCTGGTGCTGCTCAACGAAACCGACCTGGAATCTGAAATATTTTCGTTCGAAGTAATTTGTGCCAAATGTACATATACAAGTGGCGAAACCCTTATGCTAACCGAGTTAGGCCAGTGCCTTCTGACCATTCTCCTTGTTCTTTACAGCATTTAAAGCTCCGAACAATTTCATTCTTCAACCGCGGCAGGACCATCTTATCTTCACGTCATCCGAATTCGTGGATGGCAAACTCAGTCAGCGCTCGATGGTGATTCGATCAGATATGAGCTTGGAATTTTTCTTGGGTACGGCGATCATCCATGGAGCTGACTCACTATTAGGGAAATCAGTCTCGTCACTGACAGATGTGTCCCGCATTCTCGTAAAGCTTCTTAGCTTCCGGCAGACTGACTTACGCCGCATTGAAGCTGAAATATTGGATCTTTTTGATATTGCATCTATGACGGTGCAGGGTAAGAGTCCAATAAAAGATAACACGACGCCTCATAATAACAGTCTGCATGCTGTAGGCACGGATAGCTCGGTGGACAATGAGGAGGCTGGGGGTGTGGGAAAAGAGCTGTCATGTTTGATGTTCTTGCGCGAACAGACGAAGCTTGTTCTTAGGACTGTTGGGCAGGAGAAAGGGCGTAATTTTCGCTATTCGGATAACCTGATAAATGTAAGTCAATAGCAGTCAACGCTGTTTTGACGGTTTACAGATTGCTGATTTTAGGCCATAAATTTACATGAAAACATCTAGAAACGGCGTTGTTTAAATAAAAGTTGTAAGTTTGAATAAAATTAGACATACATTCCAATTTGTGGTGCGATAAAATAAAATAACTTGTAATTGTATTGCAAATCAACGGACCCATAAACATTATATAAATAAAATATTCAAATAAAAATAAAATCAAATCAAATCCCGAAAACATTGATCAGCAGTATGTAGCGATGAATTTAGATAATTATATAGCGCGTGCCGTGCTGTTGTAAAATATGCAAATATTGTTGATAATATTTCTATAAACTCATAAATAAACAAACTGATGGTGCACTTAAAGTTAAGCAATTCCGGTTGTAAGATAAAATTTGACAATACCATGCTATGTTTTCGTAGGTGGCGTTCGTGACCTATCTTCATTCGCCAGCTGCTTACGATGCATTCCTCAATAGCGGATGCGTAGTTCTACCATCGAGAGGATACCTTTCAACTATGTTGACAGAATACAGCTCGCCTTTCAACACCAAAGCTGCCATGAAGCCAGAGATGTTGGAAGAGATTGCGAAACGGATCGGCGAACGAGAACCACACCCTGATTTCCACGACCATGAATATGCCATCTGTATTGATGAAATGAAAATCTCTGGAAGGAAAGTCTTCACTGCCGACCGACTCTACGGGAGACCCGCCAACACACCAAAACCAGAGTTTGAGGGGCAGCCGGCTGGTTATATCCTCTCCGTTCAGCTGAAATCACTCGGGAGCTACTTCCAGATGATTATTTGCACAGTGCCTGTACTGCATGCCAGCGATGACTTTCTCCGCAGTTTCGTGGAAATGATTATCCGTTCACTCGCCTCAATTAATGTTCATCCCAGGAAGATCATCACGGATAACGCGATTCAAAACCAGCACGTTTTTCGGAATCACCTGGTTCGGGATCCTGTGGCACTTCTTCAGGACTACGATTGCCGGCTAGATATTGAAGGAAATAAAGAGATCGACTGGCATCCGGACGCGACGCACGGAATCAAGAACATCCGTAACAGCCTGATTGGACTGCCAGGGAAGTACAAACCTGCATTCAAACTGGAAGGTGCAGTTTTACGGGGTTCGGGATTCACAGAAGGTGACAAAATATTTTTGTTGGTTCAAATAAACATGCGTAGTTGCACTAAAGCCGTTGCAGTGACGGCTGTTTTTTTGCAGGCATTTTTAACATCGATCTCGTTCGGCGACTCTGGAGGAAGGAGCAATACACTGTTACAAGTGCGCGGCTCGCTCCTTGTCTCTCGGCAATCGTAGTCCAGCCGGCGGAGATTGAGCGCCAAAAGGTTTGGCCTGCTGTTAAGGTATAAGTGTTCTGCATATTGCCCACCGGTGCCGCCATCTTAATTGCAAAAATTATTTGTCGTTACAGTTGTTTAGCGGAGAGGTGCAGTCGGCACTGACGACATATCATGCCGCGGGGGACGTCGAATTCAAAAATGCACCGGTTGTGTGCTTTGTTTTTTCGATGATCAACAAATTTTGGTCGATCGTGAACGGGGTTGTCAAAAACGGCGACGGAAGTGTCGAGGTATTTCGAGCTGCACACCTATCGAGCTATCTATTACTTTTCTTCTTTGTTTTCCTATCTTTGCCTATCTTTGAACAAGCTGTTGTTTTTGGCTTATATTTCTTTCCCGTTGCAGTGGCTCAAGGATACTTGGTTGCCCTTTTACCGTGAACTCTGCAGAGCAAAGCCGGTCGACCCAAAAATACAAGCGAAAATAATAACCGACGATACTCGGGATTCTATTCTGGTCACAACAGCTTCGACGATTCGTACCCTGGACTACCTCTTTTCAAATGTCTGCAATTACAAATACGTGAAAATGGCGAATTTTCAGCAAGACTCACTAGAGGTACGTTTTAAACTACCGTGTCTTCCCAAATTTCCGATGAGATTGAAAAAAAAGATGTTTAACATTCACAGAATAACTTCGGATTTATTCGGTACTCCAGCGGAAACGCCACTCATCCGACGGTCAACCAAGTCGAAACGGCACAGAAACGTGGAAATGCCATGTCTCAATTTGCGCATTTCCCGTCCAGAAGGAGCGCTAACTGCTACCAGGGACCAGATAAGAACAAGAAGCGCTTCCGTAAACCGATTAAGGTTTCTCTGACGGGCAACCGTTTATTGGCCAGGAAAAAAAGGTCCAAGCGTAAGTCGAATAGTGCAATGTGCTGCCAGTTCATTTTAAAATGTAGCCTTAATTTTGAATCGTGGTTTTCTACTGTTTATAGGTAGCTTAACAGGGTATGCGGCTTGCATTTCTCGTCTGGGTTGGGACTCCATGCTGGAATCAATTTCGGATGTCGCGCATGAGCTCCCCTCTGCGGCCACTGATGTCGATCCGAAAGCACTTGACGAGTGTATCGCAATCACGAGCAGCGATCTCTGGTTACCCAGTACGTCTATTTTCTGGAACTTAATTTATGCGTAGCACTGCCGGACTTGGTAATTATTACGCAAAATGTTGTTTTTAGACCATTTGCAGTTGCCGGAAAGAAACGCGATTGTATATCTAGCCGGCGCGTGTCAGCGAGCAGCTGTAAAAACGTTCGCGAAAGTCATCTTGTCCGATATGTTTGTTTGTCCTTTGATTCTGGCCCCAGCTGACATTCCAGCTTCACAACTGCATTACCTGAAAAACCGGGACTTTTCGGATCGCTTAATCGTTCCATCCAGTGTCTTTCTCGAAGCCACCCAAATTGCCGTCAAAGTCCACATGGATTTCAGAGCCAGCGAGCTGGAGAATCACCCGACGGACACAACGACCGTCCGCCTCCTCAGCGAATTAGCGCGGCGCAAAATGAAGAACAAGAGCTGGACATTTTCCTGCCAGGAGGCGGCTTGCAAAGGCTGCGGAGACTTCGCAGCTCAAAACGATAAGATTTTATCGCGAGTTTTACAATTTATGTTTCGCGTACTTATTTCGCGACGTGTGAAAGACCAAAATGCTCTAGTACGAGAACAGTCAAGACAGAGTACTCTCAGCCGGAAAGTGAAGAAAATGAAAAACTATTAATAGCAACTGAATAGACAAACAGACAGACACAGACAAACTGGTACGAAGACAAAGACAAGACAGACAAAAAAGGGGAAAGATGAAGAGGTTGCAACTGAAAGATAGAAAAAGCGACAGACAGACAGACAGAAAGACAGACAGACAGAGAGACATGCATTCTCATATTCAAACAATTTGCTGTCCAGCGTTTCTTTCTTGTCCATTCCTGACAGTAAGAATCGGCAAGGTCCAACACCGCTCGCAAATCCCATCGCTCACGGATGCCGAGCAGGTCCCATGGGAGAAATCTCATGGGGAAATTCTCGTACGCGAGAGAAATAGTAGGCACCTGAAAAATGAAATGGATTAATGAAATGAAAAATGAAATTGACTTTTTTCAAATTATCGAAAATAAGTCAACCTTTGAGCAGAATAAGCAATGATTTAGCTGACCAACTACAAATCAATGCGCTTAAACTGAATTTGGCACACCTTCCTCTACTCCAGCCACGATAGAAGCAAAATCGTCATCCAGGAGAATTATGTCGGCAGCTTGCTTACTGACATCACTTCCGGAGATACCCGTTGCGATACCTGGAAATGATATTATTGTTAATTTACAGTATAAGTACACACAATTCCTAAATTACGATAATTGTAAAAAAATTATAAATACGGCTACTGATGAATATCAATATAGAAATTAAATAAATAATTATTCGTAAGTTGTTAGAAGCTATGGTACGTCCTTTTATTGTCTTTTCTTACCGATGTCTGCCTTCTTGAGAGCGGGTGAATCGTTGACACCATCCCCGGTCACAGCCACAATCGCTCCCTGTCGCTGGCAGGCTTCCACGTTGATCAGTTTCTGCTGAGACGAGGTAAAAGCAGACACAATTTCCGAGTGGTGAATCAAGTGTCGTCAATTTCTTGGGAAACCATGTCTTTGAGGTCTCCACCGTGGACAATGTCTGCCCTTTCAAGGTTTCCGCCGTGATAAAACCACACATTCAACCACTCAACGTGAGGATTATCCGATAAAGTTGAAATATGCAAATCGATCAATCAATCGACCGAACGTAACAGAAAATCTCCTTTAAGCTAAACCGACAAGAGGAGATTAAAACTTATTAATTAATAATAAACGAATTAAAACTAGACATCAGAATAGCAACAAAATTTTCGCCATGGGGTCTTTGAGTAATAACACCCTAGAATGATCAACGAATCCGAAGTTTACGGTCCTACCAAGTACGTAAATCAGTCAATCAAACGACATCCGGTAATAAGCACATATCAGCCAATCAACCCAACCACAGCCAATCAAAACTAACTCTCAACACACCTTACTCGGAGTTCGTTGAGCCGTGACAATTCACCCACCAAGTGCGGAAGCAACGCGGACTTCTTCTGAAGCGTCGGAAATT
>LRSR01003044.1:0-11781 GCA_001579985.1 Hypsibius dujardini
TTTATCATTACTGTTACCTCTGAACAAACTTTCTCTGTGGAACATGTCTTTATTTCTATCAATTTTTTTGTATACAATATAACTCATTAATATATTAAAACTTGTAAAAAGTATTTCTGCAATCCCCAGACTTGCATTACTCCATTGATTAATTGCTTGTTGGTTACATATTTCTTTACACATCTCATATGTTACGTTCATTTTTATAATATTTTTGCTAAAGTCAAAATGAATCTTCAAAACCTATACTACGATCCAAAAATAGGTTATCAGTCTTCGTCAAAATTAAATTCCAAACTTGATGAAAAACTTTCTACTATATCTATAAATAAATTTTTTAAAAATCAATTTACGAATCAAATAAATAAAGAGTCCAGAAAACCAAAAACCTACAATACTGTAAATGCTTATGCACCAAGAGAGAACTATCAAATTGATATAATAATTTACGACAGATTTATCATGAACAAATACAAATATATACTAGTATGTATCGATGTTTACTCTAGATATTTGCAACTAATCCCTATGACAAACAGACGATTTCCTACAATCATGACAAATATAAGAAAAATGTTTTCACACATGGGTATTCCACAAAATGTCAACTGTGACAATGAATTTAATACTCATCAGTTTAGAGATTATTGTAAGGCAAACAATATAGAACTATATTTTTCCGACCCAAACGAGATAAATAAAAATGCTATAGTTGAGCGAGTAAATAGGACGATTGCGCAAATGCTGCAAAAATGGAGAACTGCAACTGGACTTCGAGCATGGTACAAAATATTGCGAGATATTCAAGATAATTACAATAATACCGTACACAGCACAATAAAAAATAAACCGATAGATGTGTTCAATAAATCAGCTGACAATCTTCAGGAAAGAATATTTTTGCAACCGAAACTTATTATAGGAGATAAAGTTAGAATATCGCTAGATAAAAAAACATTTGATAAGGGCGACAGGCTGCGATATTCTAGTGAAGTGTATGAAGTCGTTGCGAGAATAGGTCATAAATTTAAATTAAAAAATGTTGAAACTGATGCTAAAATTCAAAAACTATATAAAGAGTATGAGCTTCAAAAAATTATTCTAGTAGAAAGTTATCCCAATTACGTTGAAAAGAAAGGAGGATTCAAATAATTTATTTCAAACTCCAAAACATCCAATATTGTTTAGGAATTAGTTTTTTAATATTTTCATCATGTATTTTGCTTCTTCTACTGAGCATCATTTTGTCTAAAGTATCTGCATCAATACTAGTGAACTTATCTAAAATTGCTCGTCTTAAATTATTTTTTTGATGAAGATCAAACTTATTTTTGAACTCGAAGAAATTGATTGAATCAAAATTCCTTTCATTTTTTCTGATAGGTTCTAAATCTGTTGCATCTTTTTCATCTTCATGACTAAGGTAGAAAATTTTACCGCTTTTATCTGAACAATAACTTTTAAAAGTGTTGAGTAATATCCAGGGATATTTAATTTTAGTCTCTTTCATGTATTTTTCATATAATTCTTTCAAGTTCTCAATACCACATTTTTTCTCAATATTTTGTAAAATATCTCCGTGTACATTTTTTGTAAAGAAATAGTAATGTGAATTTACTTTGACTGTCACATGCAACTCATTAAAATTTTGTGTACAGAACACTAAACTGATTCCATAATGTCTACTTTTAGTGAAAATTTGTTTAATGAATTTATTACTAGTTGCCTCTGCATGGAAGTCATCAACAATAACAAGCGTCTGAATTTCTGTGTTTAAAACAATTTTGTTTCTATTATCCTCATTTATATCTTTAAGTTTCTCCATAAACTCTTCGAGAGTTTTAGGAAGAGTAGACAGAATAATTATTGGTATATCACTAATATCGATTTTTTCTTCTAGTTTATTAAAAAATGTTTCGTATTCCGATTGAGCATCTGGGCTTATTATAATAATTTGATCCCAAATTCTGTATTCCAATCCATATTTAATTAAATTCATCACTATTTCTGTTTTACCTGATCCTGTCTTACCACACACAATCGTGCTTGAGGGATGAGTGATAAAATTCGTTACATTTTTTATATTTCTAAATAATGGTGTTTCCTTGTATCCAGCCATACTTGGATATGTAAAGCACTTTGAGGAAGCCATGTCACAAGAATTCCCAAGAATGCTCAAGAATTCCTAAGAATTCTTACGCCTGTATATAAATATACTGAAAAAAAATTAATAAATTTTTTTTATATATAGATAAAAAATGTTTTTGCCAAGCTCAATGTTAATTGTGTTTCTGGTGATAGTAACAGTTCACAGTGAATTTATTGATTTACTGTATACTGAAGGCTGTCCTCTTTCACAATGCAAATGTTCAAGGCATTATCATTACATAGACTGTAGAGGATTAAATGGAACTAAGCTTACGATTCCAAAAGTGGATAGTTTTATAGAGGCATACTATACTGGAATTAATTATAACATAATAGATTTCAGATTTGCAGAACAAGAATGTTTACCACCATTTTCTGAATTAAGAAATATATTTCCAGATCTGGTTACAGTATTGATTGATTTTAATCCTAATCTCTGCTGCAAAGAATTGATTAATTACGCTAAACTTGGAGTTACTTCTCCTGTATCTTCATGTAATGTTCAAAAAATTAATTTAGTAACTTGACATTAATATTAAAAGTCAAATAGTTCTTCTATTAATAAATTACAACTAAATATATTTCGATTACTTTCATTACATGTTACTGTAATAACTTCATTGATTTTAAAATGATGAAGTAAAACATGAGTTAAATTTTTTTCGTTTGATATTTGTTTTGTCCATAGAGTTGAAGAGCCAATTCCATTAGGAAACGGAAACTGACTTAATAAATTTATTTCAGTCACATTTTCTAACAATAAGAATAAAGTTATTTTCACAACTCTATTTTTTGCTGATTTTATTCCAGACATTGTTGTTGATGCCAGGTCTTTCTTATGCAAAAGAAACTGGTCTTTACTAAAAATTTGTCCACAATTTTTTCCTTCACTGTAAACTAATGAACCTCTTTGATTATCTATGTTCAGTAAAAATCTGTTAATCAGCGGTTTTGTAACCAAACATAACCTATTGTTTTTTATTTGTAACGGCAGTTCACAATTTATTTTTAGGCCACTATTGCCTTGTTGCAATGCTGAGTTAGGTTCAATAGAAATACATAAGCCGTTAACGTTTGTATTAAGTGCAGACGTTTCATCAATCTTTAGTGCTAATTTTCCATTTTGTAAATACAATGGATTATTAGGGAGTGATAAACCTATCCTGTTTTGGGATACCCCTATTCCCCCTCCTGGAATGATGCATTCATTTGAATTGAATGACAAAATATTGTTTTCACTAATTTCTATTATTTTATTGTCGGACTGAATTCTTTGATCTTTTATCGACAAAGTTAGTAATTCATCAGACTGTTCCATTTTGATAGGCTCCAAACACTGTATGTTTTTTAAAACATTATTTTTTGATAATTTAATTCCTAGGTTGTCATTTTTATTTTCCAAAACATAGTCTTCAATTGATGTTTCTAACTCACTAGATAAATACTGTGAGCAAGACATTATGCCAACTTCGGATACAGAACTGGTTCAACAGAAATTACATAAATTTTTTCGTTCAGAACTTTGCAATAATTTCTCAATATACTAAGTAAAATTAAATCAATATTTTTTAATCTTTTTGATTTTTTGACAACGGTGAATAAATTCTCAATTATACTACCTGTTTCATGCAAATAGTCATATCGAGTGATGGGGCTTAGATGTAACTTCTCAATTGAGAGTCTGCATCTTTTTAGTCTGGCATCAAGTGTGTTCTTATCTTTTTCTTTTATCTCTTTTAAATCTCTGATGAAAAGCCTAAAATTTTCAATTAATTCGTTGAACTCGCAAATTTCTGGCCACAGTTTATTGAATGGAGACTCCATTTGAATGACTATATACTATAGCTGATTATTTTTATTTATTTCTCAACGATTTTATTAACAGCGTATCCTCCTAATGCTGTCGCACCTCCTAGCGCAGCTGCCTTTATAGCAGCAATTCCAGCTGGAATCAATGCAGCTAAAAATGGCAGAAATCCTCCTCTTTGACTGTCTGGAATCAAATAATACTGATGATTAATTTTGCATATTTTTATTGGTTCCAAAGGATTTTCAGGCAACCGTAAATCTTCAGGAATAAATCCTTTACCAAGCATATAATGCACTGCTTCTTTGTGTGTCTTCCCTTTAACTTCCCTATTTTTTCCTGTGTATTGGATATTTTTTACTTTTGTTTGTTTTATTTTTGGAATTCTCAGTACTGACGAACCAGTTTGCGACTGAATTACTTGGTTCCACCCATTTCCACTTTGCGATTTAATTTCTTGTTTCCAACCTTCACCAAGTTGAGATACTTTCACTTTTCCATCTTTTTTAATTATTTTGAATTCTTTTTCAAGCTTTTTACCTTGAACCAAAACAGTTGTCTGTTCCCCTTCTTTTAAAATATCATTCAAATTAATTTGTGCAGCTTCTAAATAACTTTTAGCCTTAACATTATGCTTATTTCCGACACTGTCACTTACAACAAATGAATGGCTCATTTTTGAAATTAATTAAATTTATTTTATCTACAATATAAGTGAAATAAAATAAAAATGGTGAGCTATGTGGGAGATAATTTCAAGTTTGGATTTTCGTCTGTTTCGGATAAAGGGGAAGGATTACTATTACACCCTCAAGTATGTTGGAATTATAATAAAGAGAAAAAATATGTGTGTGACATCAATAACGGTTACATGAGATGTAATCATAACACCTTACTTTCTTCAGAAAATATTTTAATTGTCAATAAAATTAATAAACAAATCAAACTTGATAACTACAGAACTGTAGAATCACTACTAACAGAGATAAATAAAACTTTGAATAATTCTGGTGTTTTTGCTCTCTACTCTAACGATAAAAGATTTTTACAATTAACTGTAAATCCAAATAATAGTATAGAATTGGCCGAAAATAGTCCTTTGCTGCATATAGGATTTGAGAAAGGAATTTATGGGGAAGGTATTTATATTGGCAAAACTTTTTGGAGTAAGTCTGGGCGTAAAGAATTAATTTATGTTACATTACCTAATATTGTTCAAAGTGGATTTACCCGTATTATACCTCATTCTAATAGTAGTATCTCTGGAATCGTTGGTCTATTAAGACTAATGGATGGGAAAGATGACAGTGATCATATGTTTTTATCAAGTAATGATTTTGTTGGTGTGGATGTATTTCCCCGAACTCAATTCAGTGGAACTTTGAAATTATATTACAATACAGGGCAACTACTGGAATTCGATAGGACAAATCTATTGGAAAATGATGTTAATTTTGAAATTTGGTTTTCAATGAAGATGTTAACAAATTAAATGTTTTCAATTAAATTTTTTCCTGAAGATATAGTCAAATTAACAATTTAAAAGATGTTGTCTATTGCGAATATTCACACTACAGACATTCCATCTCAGTTTGTGACCCAAATTCAACCCATAAACAATGTGGTTGAAGACCTTATTTATCAAACATTATCTCCGAAAAATTGTTCAACAATTACAATAGAACAGAACAACTCTAATACGTCAGAAATAATTTTCGATATAGATGGGGACTCAATGTCATGCATTGATTTATCCCAAATTTCCTTTGAATACGATTTAAACGTACAAATGTTTGTTGATGGACAGGCTACACAAATTTTAGAAGCACATCCAGTAAATTTTGTTGATAGTTTTCATAGTAGCTGGATTAATACACTTTCAGTAGATTCTACTGTGGCTAATCACGGAGCTAGAATTATTGAGTATGTATTAAACTTCAGTCAACAAAATCAAATGATGAACTCTTTGACCTACACTTTAGATGAAATTCAGACTCAGGGAAGTCTGTATGGTTACTATAACGAAAGTCAAGCTCTAATTAAATATGATTCAAAAAATAGCGCATCTGTAATTGGATGTGATTACTTATGGGGAGATACAGCTCTGACAGCAAAATGTACAAATAGTAGCATAGAAAGAAAACAAATGCTATTGGCTGCAAATATTAATCAGAATTCCAAACGAATTGCATTCAGAATTAATCATCCATTTTTCAATGTGAATGATGTACTTCCACCAGGTTTTGGAATCAGAATTACTATGCAACCACAAAATACGTATACCACTTTTATTGCAGACACAATATCTGTAAAAGTCAATAACATTGAAAATCCTTTGAAAGGTAAAACTGTAACGTTTAATTTATCAGTTTCAAATTTAGTATGCTTAGTAAGAAGGAAAAAATTATATTCCCATGCATTAATTGCTTATCATCAATACTTGAATAATACTCCAAGACAAATTAGATACGAAAGACTTTTATATCAATCCAGTTTTTTAAGTCAGAATTCTGGTAGCATGATTAATGTGAATATAAAACTTGGAATTAATTCTCAAGTCAATCCGAAAGCACTACTATTCTTTCTTACTGACACAAATGCAAAAAGTAGCTATGGTACTGATTCTCATTATTTTGTAACAGCTGATGTATTTAAATACTGGATTGATTACAATGGAAAAATAGTTCCTACTAATAATGATTTAAATCTTAAAATGAATGGCATTTCCAGTAATTATTCTAGAGCCTATCAAATGTTGAAGGAAGCACTTGGGCTTCATCACACCGACACGTTTAGCATAAAATATAAAGACGGGACCGTAGGCTCTTGTTATAATAAAAGAAACACGATTTATGGAGTGCCTCTGTCAAATGACCCTGAATATGATTCTTTTGAAGGGTCAAGTATGGGAAAAAATAACGCACAACTGCAATTAAATATAATTTTTAATACCATTGCGGCAAACTATGACTTACATACGGTTTTGCTTTTTGATGAAATTTTAGAAATAGACTTTGCTAGAAATAAAATGGAAAATATAAGTAATTATTCAAGTCGATTAACAGAAGTTGCTATGCCTACATTGGCTGATTTTAACAATGCCAGATATATACAATTTGGAGGAGGAAAAATTAGTGGATTTTTCAATAATTTAAAAACAAAAATTGCAGCATTTTTACCGAGATTGTTCAACGCAGTTCAGACATATGCACCTACAGCAATCAAAGGAATAAATATGGCTAATGAATATGCAGGTAAATATTTTTCTAATCAACAAGGGAATGGGGTTGCGCCGATAGTTAAAAAAAACTCCAGGAAATATTAAACAAATCGAGAGAAAATTATCGTGAGAGAGCAATCAAAATAAATGAGTTTTATCCGCTCAGTAACACAGACTTTGATGATTACTATTTTGAAAATGTTTTTTATAAAGGGTGTCACGCGAATGATAGAATTGATCCGAAAATGTTGAGAAAAATGGGAGATTTTATGATTATTAATGTTGATGCTAGTGATTCAAGTGGATCGCATTGGTTTTGTTTGAAAAAAACTAAAAGTAACTTGGAATTGTTTGACTCTTGGAATTTACCACAAGTCTTATTGGGGGATTACTTTGTTAAAAAAATGAAACGATTTAAAAAAATTATAACCATGCCATTTGCAATACAGAATGAGGATTCAATTGATGTAACCTGTGGGTGGCATTGTATAAGTTTTATCAACTCAGAAATGGGCTTATTAGAATATTCTAAATTATTTTTGGAAGATAAGCCAGGACACTACCCTGAAATTGAAAAACATAATTTAGAAATCATGAACTCGTTTCTTTCTAAAAATAAACCTGTTCAAAGACAAGAAATATTCGAAATGAGACCTACTAGTAGTCCTATTGAAAAAGAAACTGAGAAAGAGGTTGATAAAAATATTCTTGATTTACCAGTTGATGATTTGAATAAGTTAGTTCAAGAAAGTTTTAAAAAGGAACCAAAAAAGAAAGCAAAAAGGAGGGGAAATATTGCACCGGTTCGTCTTCAAAACAGATATCCAAAACGAGAGAAGAAACCGTTTAAATATTTTGGTATGGCTTGAGGAATTTCCTGGAGTTGTGTGTCTGTTATTTCTGAAATTATAGTCTTGGCTCAAATTTGAAATAAGAATTTCATTTTCACACGAGTAACGTTTTTTTCGTGTACATTTGAGTAACAAACGTGGTCACGACTTGATTTGTGGAGTTTGGTTCAAACTTGGGTCGAAAAGTGGTTCCTACTTGGCCCACAAACTTTTGGCTCAAAGTTGGGCCAGGAAAGTGGTTTTAACTTAGGTCACAAAAAGTGGTTGTAACTTGGGCCAAAAAGTGGTTCCTACTCGGGCCACAACATAAGACTCGTGAGGGGTTACACACAGCAGCATGCTGCTCGTCACGACTCGACTTGACTCGACTCAACTTGACTCGACTCGGCAACGTGCTCAGCTCGTCAACATGCTGCTTGATTCAACAGTTTTCCTATTTTCATCAACTTTTTGTGGAGCAACAAATCTCGATTCGAACAAAAAATCCTTCCAGCAACGAGTGAGCTTGACATCACAACAATCTCTGGAGGAGCAATCTCTGGAGGAGCAGTCTCTGGAGGAGCTGAACAATGTATGTGATGAATGGAGGCTGGCTTTGAGTACAGGTCGAAAACCTCACCGTCATTGTTGACATTTTTTTCTTCGAGGACTCCAGCGTCCTCAATCTCCCTGAGGTTAATCTACACGAAATTCTATTCCTTTTTTTAGCCCATCAAGATGGCTACGGTAAAGGCTAAAACGTTTTTTCTCCGAGGGCCACATCACCGTATACGACATGCCCCCGGAATGGGGCCAGCCACGATGGAGTACGTTCCACGCGAATACAGATTGGTAAGTTTTTTTATTATTATTAACATGAAAAAAATCTATTGAAGATGAAGATGGGGAATGAACGGCACCCCTCGTTTTTGTGTGATTGGTGTTTCAAAAAAGACTGAGTAAATGATTGATTGATCGATAAGTTTGATGATTGTTTGAAGTGATTGTTTGATCAAGTGATTGCTTGATTGATTTACGATTGTTTAAAGTGATTGGTTGATTGATAAGTTTGACTATTTGTTTTCTGAAAACATGAACACCCTTTCTTTATTGTAGATTCGAAATTGGATTGATTTGATGGAGTTCTGTGGAAGGGACAGACAGACCCTCCATCAAATGGCGATATTCATCACGGGGGCGCCGGAAGATCTTCACGGCTTTTTGCTGCAGATGGTTGACGCCATCATCACCTACGTCAACCATCGTGAGCTGGCTAGCTTTCTAGCCGCTCTTACCCTCTAAGAAGATCGTTCTACATTTCCATCGAAGGGTTTATGTTTTTTTAACCATCTCATCTGGTTGTGGAGTAAAAACAGCGATCCCCGTGTGTGTTTTGACGATGGGGTGATTTTGAACACCCCGTTTCACCAAGATAGTGAATGGTTGATTGATTGATTTTTACACATGTCGGTTCACCATTAATCAATCAATCAATCGATGACGGTCATTAATGGTTGATTGATTATTGAACACCTCCTTTCACCAAGGTAGTGAATGGTTGATTGATTGATAGTGTGAAGAAGTTTTTTCCTTGACTGGAAATCAATGGTGACTCAGTAGGGGTTTTTACGGGTTTGTAGGGGTTTTACAACATTTGTAAAAATGTGCTGGAACCCCCAGTTATCCACTACTTCTGCCTGCCTGCCTGCTTGCCTGCCTACATGTCTGTCTGTCTGTCTGTCTGCCTGCCTACATGTCTGTCTGTCTGTCTGTCTGTCTGTCTGTCTGTCTGCCTGCTTACGTGTCTGTCTGTCTGTCTGTCTGTTTGTCTATTTGTCTGCCTGTCTGCCTTTCTGGTCTGATTTGCCTGTCTGGCCGCTTAGTTCTGCCATTTGTTTAATCGGATTGTGCGAATGTATTGCAGCATCATTGTCGGAAATGCGGCATGGTGGTGTGCGGTAACTGCTCCAGTCAAAAGGCCATCATCGCCGACCAGAGCGACAAACCGCAACGTGTTTGTTCGTCGTGTGCCGTCACTCTAAAACGCGAAGGCGGTGGCGGCCTGCCACGGGAAATCAGCGCCAACGGTATTTGCGGGTGGAATTTTTCCGTAGCTGCTAACCTTTCATTTTGAAGACTTACCGACTCAAGGAGAACACCTCTGACACTTTTTTCAGGTTCCACGGCAAATACTCCAGACTCCCCCGTAGAAGAGGACTCGGACGACGACACCGGCTACACCGGGAGTGGAACGGCACGCGAACTCGATGAGAAAGCCAGTTTCTATGAGCGTGTCCCGGCGGCCAAGAGAAACTCTTCCGAGGATGAAGGCCAAATGATTTAGCCACATGCACATGCACATGCACATGCACTGCACGTGCACACGCACATGCACTGCACGTGCACTGAACATGCACACGTACTGCACATGCACTACACATGGACTGAACATGCGCATGCACATCAACTGCACATGCACTGTACATGCGCATGCACTGCGTGTGCATGTGCATTGTGCATTGTGCATTGTGCATTTTTGCTGCCTGCGCAGTTCCCGCAACAGGATAGCCTTCCTTCCTCTCCATATGCAATGAGTTCATTCCTTTTTCGTTCTTCTTGGCAGCTTCTGCTCCTTTTATCCTGTCGCACTACTATTTTTCATATCTTCCGGTCTGTGAGATTTTTTTACATTTTTTCCCCCCAGTTTCGAAATTATGATTCTGCTGTCTTTTTGATCTTTGGTTCTTCCAGTTTTCAACGACTTTATAATAACCTCCGACAGGAAATGGGAAAGTGATCCGTCAAACCGCTTTTTCGTCTGATCGAACTATCCCAAAGCTACATCGGAATATCTGATCGGGTGCCAGGGGTGCCGGAAGAGCTCCACCGGAAGCGGAGTGCAGTGAGTTGCCTGCAAATGAAGATGAAAACAGCTAGAGAGTAAGGATCGGCTGAATCGAATGATGCGGCCATGAAATATGTGACGACAAACCTCAATGTCCTTCATGTGAAGATGAGCGAGGTAGAGGGTCAGGTGCTGCCTTGTAGTCAGATCACAGTTCGCACCGACGGGTAAGGGAAAGGAGATGTCATACGGGGAGGACACGGAGCACTGCACCAGGTACTCGTCGAGGGTCTGAATCAGTCGGTCTTCCTGCTCTCCTAGGAAGCGTGAATCCAGAGCAGCTAAACACAGGAAAACTAAACGTTTAGCGGTGTAACACAGGGTCAACAGTATCCCTGCAGACAAACAGACAGACAGACAGACAAACAGACAGACAGACAGACAGACAGAGAGACAAATAGTTCACCTCGATCATGCCGCGAAGATCGAAGCCATTTATCCAGCAGAGGTAGTGTCTCTCCATTTACCACATTCGGATATCGGTGAAGTAGCAGTCTCTTCAGCAGGTAATCACCCCTGTTGATCATCGCGTTCAGCTCAAGGTCTTCCGTTGCGATGATTTCGTCCAATGTCCGCCGGATCAGTAGCACCGGCCCATCGTACCGGCACAGTAGTTCCGCCACGTTCAAGTTCAGGTAGTGCCGGACAACTCTCGTCACCAAACCGCCCAACGGTTTTGGCATCCTTGCAAGGGCCAGGGGCAGGAGATCGTCGAACGTTGCGTCAAGCAAGACACCCTAAAAGGTTCCTCAAACTTAAGCACATCATACAATGTACGAGTACTCGAACAGCCAAACAAACAGAGAGACAGAGAGACAGACAGGCAGGCAGACAGACAGGCAGACAGACAGACAGACAGACAGACAGACAG
>LRSR01003052.1:0-31448 GCA_001579985.1 Hypsibius dujardini
TACGACCGGAAGGCGTTGGGTCCTTCCACAATTATGGGCTTAGCACAAACCGGTGCGTATACTGTGTAGCCTTACTAGATGTTCACTTTCAGCACGAACGGATATTGCTTTGTCCTCAATTTTAGAAAACAAAATGTAAATCTTTATAATTGGTTTGGCCCATTATGATATTCTTATCGAAAATCAAATGTGAACTCCGCGTACGGAGTTGTTTTATTTGCCAGAGGGTCGGGTCATTCAGCCACGTGCAAATATAATCCGTTTTGTTTTTTGGGACTGAATTTTTTGCGTTCCCCTCTCTCCTTCCACCTTCTCATCTCCTCCCATTGTCATGTTTTCGATGCTGGCCTTTGTCCTTTGACTCGAGAAACAGTAGATTATGTTTTATCATCCTTTATGTGTCCCAACCATATTGAACGCTAGATTTTGTGCATTGCCGGTACGAGGGCTGAGCGACAAACACGAAATCCCATTTTTCTTCACCTCTTGGGTTATGGTCACACAACGTACCAAACGGATTGCCAAACTTCGAGGTGTCTGATTCGGAGGTTAAGAAAAAGTTGGGCTTCCTAAAAATACGTACCTTGCGCCGCAGTCGCGGTAACTCCAAAAGCGTGAAGTAAATTTGCTGCAGTTAGGAAGCTCTAAATTGAATCTGGATAATCAATGGATGGTTCTTCATAAGAAGGCCTAGCTCGTTCCGCATCACTGCTTGGCTTTGTCTCGCATGCTCTTCACTGACATTATAGCTGCTTGGCAACTGGAACAATCACTCAAAAGGGGCATTTCGACGTTGTGTCCTTTTTGTGTTTCCCGCCCGAATATTTGTCCCCCGACATTCTCGGCCTTGGACATTCTGTCTTCACAAACATTATGGCCAGAAGAACAGTGTCTTACTTTGATTAGACACAAAGTCTCGTAGGCTAAGTGTCGAAGGGAGAGGACATTTTGTCGGGATAGACAGAATGTCTGGAGAGACGCAACAGAGTTGCCCCCCCCCCCCACAGTGTCGGGGGACACAATGTCTAGGGACATACCGTCTCCGTACCGATCCCTGGAAACACAAAGAACCCCTGTGTATGGAAGAAAAGGAACCGACTTTAAAGCTTTCGAATTTGTAACTTTCAGGTTGTGTCGACGGCAGTACTCTGCACTTCCTTGCCGTCCAATGGAACATACTTTCCCTCACAAGGTAGAGAAGATGCTCATGATAAACACGCAGCGCCAATAAAAAACGCGCCATTTTTGTACGCAGCGTGGACTCTCCGAAAGACGCCAAAGGCTCAGCGCCTACGTCATTCTGTTTGGCTTCCATGTCAATTTCGGCCTACGTGAAAACCCTGGCAAGCTTTTTCTCACAGTTTCACTTTGACACGTTGTACGCGTTACTTGATACTAGTTCACCGGGTGCGTATCGCACGGTTTTTGAAAAAATGACTCCTAGCGGAGAAGGCCTTCGCCAGCAGACGATCACGAAGACGCGTGTCAACATTACTCAACAAACTCACCTGGAACCCTTGCTCTTGACGTTCAGCAGAGTCAGTCGCGGTAAATATAATCTATTCCACAAGAGTCTATTTTCAGACTGTGTAAGGGTCCTTACGAGCCGGAACTAGGACCCCTTACGGTAGGACCAGGGCATGGGCAAAAGGGAAAAACATTCAACATTCGGCATTTCGTTCTTGCTTATTTCGAAACCTATAGGGTTGTGGGGAGTCTGATTTCCAACGGAAACCAGGGATTGCAAAACACTTTCAAGTGCCTCAATGGAATCAATTTGATGAAGAAGCTGAATTGTTTGAATTGTTTGAAATCCGGGGGGCCACTTGGAAATCAGACCGCCGCACCCCTGAAAGATTCCAAATTGTTAGAAACAAAAGGTCGAATTTCGCTATAATTTTGCCCCTTTGCCTACCCGCTTGGTCCCACCGTGTTGGATTCTTTCTTTGTTTTAAGGGCTCTTAACGAGCCACTGTTTGAACATTTCAGAGGAGTTCTTTCAATTCTTAATGACGTATTTTTCTTTTAGTTTTACTATTTCTCGGGCATGCGACCAAGCTTCGTCGCCTTATGGTACTTTTGCTCAGGTTTTCGCAATTGATTTCGGCCTAATTATGATCAGCAATTTATCTACTGTATCCTGCATTTAGGTGTCAGCATATCAACTAAATATGACGAACGGTCACTATGTGAGTTAATAACCCGAAATTTCCTTGATGATGATTCAATAGTTCCAATTTACTCATTGTACCAATTTACTCAAACATATTCTTCAAATATTTATAATAAACAACTTATTGCTCGCGCTTCGCGCTCGTAAAAGCCGCGAAATTGATGTTTATTTCGAACCATTTGGAGCGTAGTTTTTCCCGTTTGAGATATCACAATGCAAAACGAGCCGTATTCTAACAGGTTTCTAACCTTTTGGCTCTCTAACTGTTCATGTCCATGTTCATGCCTGTGTAACTACAGAATCTGTATCTGTGAATGTGTTTCTGTGTCTGTGTCTGTTCCTGTGTTTGCATTTCAGGTTTGGGTTATTGTATGGGTTTGGTTTAAGGTTTAGGTCTTGGCGTAGGTCCTAATCTATATACGTGTCTGTGTCTGTGTTTTTTCCGTTTGAGTTTGAGTTCTAGGACTGGATTTGATCTGAGTCTCTTTATCTGTTTAACTGCATATCATTACGTCTGTTCATCTCTTCGCTCTGCATAACCAGATTTGTGTATTTAATATTTAAAATTGTGTTCAGTGTCCCCTTGACGAAATTATAAAATCAAGGAATGTGTCCCTTGGAAAGCTAAGTTTTGAAATTTAATAGCTAAGTGACCGTCCTTATCATTAGTTGTATAAAAAAACGAACGTGATGAGGATAAAAAAGCTACGGCTTCGGTTGATTAGATTTTTGACAGCTGTATCTTCTCTCAACTGAATTTTTGGATGGCTCATTGACTGACGGGAAGAATTAAAATTAAAATTCCGATACTGTGCTCACTTAATATTGCAATAATATCGTTCATTTCACTCCAGGTTTATGTTGCAATTGAACCCATGAATGCACCTCAACGGTTCGGTCTGATGGACTGGCGGTACAACCGGTCAGACGACGAGGTAATGCCTTAATTGCGTGCGTGGGACGATATCCGGATTACTCTAACATGATCAAATACAGAATCTGATGAATACTATTTTTCTAGCAAGCTCGTCTCGCATTCAAGTCGCTTTTCGTGGTAGAACTTTTGACGTTGGAATCTATGGCCCCGAATCACTCGACAGCTGCGTTTGCGGAGTTCCAGGCCCGACTATCCCATTACAATAACACCAAATCAAGCGATGTGTGTTGCCATTCACTTAAGGCTTTAATTTCTAAGAATGTTTCAAAAGTAATAAATTATGATTGGGCTCTTAGATCAACGACGTTAATCGGGACTGTTACGCTACTGTCATGCTCTTCGGCCAGGTACGAGGACGTTTCTGCAGGCTAAGGCTCTCATTTGATTATTTATTTAGATGTGTCGGGGTTTGATAGGTCATGATGGAATCACACGCCAACGGGGCAGCTTTGACGGACGGCCAGGCAATGTCCAAGCAAATGCGAAACCGAACCTTCCATTTAGGCAAATACGTTGGCGATGTCTTCATCGACGCGTACAATCAACGTACGCCCGACGTTCTACTCACGCACTTTGAAGGGCCTGACACTGTTCGAAAGGTATAATTCTGGACATACACCGATGTATGTCACATGGCCATTCACAAAGTTCCTTTTAGAAGGTCTGTTATCTTGCAGCCGTTTCTTGTTTTATACGCCAATTCCTCGGCATCCGGACTTCATCAAATTGATCCTATTGAATGGATCGAGAGAGAAGCATGGCCGCCCCCCAACCAACCCCCATGTGGGTATGGCGACAGAGACGGGTCGATCCTGTGCAATCTCACAAGTAGGTCTTTCATTATAAAGAGCTGCTTGCATACTTCAAGCCGTTTAGTCGGCGAAGATAACTGACTATCAACCAATCAAATTTACTGATTTTTTATAACATAACGTGGACTACAAATATTTTTTCTTCGGTGTGTTGTTTAACCGTCTGAGAAGCAGTCAGCATACACTTGCTAGATTTGACGGTCACATTCGATTTTTAGCGCGAGTTCTGAGTCTTTTCGTTTGCGGTTTTTTGGTTTGATATTTTTACCAAATATTTATTTAGATTAAAAAAATTGTGAAAAAAAACTTTTCAAAGGGGTAGGAACCTACTTAGCACCACCTTGCTAACACTTGCACCGCCCGAACATAATCTAGTCCCACGTGTCGAATTTTTTTTTCTCAGTATCAGAAAAAATAAGGACTTGAGACTGGTCCTTAGGGCATCTAGTAAAACTCGTATTGCAATATTCGAGTGAATACAAATGGAGTTAAAAATTAGTAACCACCAGGAAAGATTAGAACTCTGCCTAATGATTCGTTGCGCTTCCACTGGTTGTAACCACTGCGAGTACGTGTAATAGACATTTCGTAACTGTGTAGTCACTCATTTGACGATTTTTTTTGTCAGCGGCGCCACGGTTCCCGCCACTACTGAAAAGGTTAAATTTGATGCTTGTGGGGAATTTTCCAATCGATTCCGTTAGGATTTGCAAGGAATCATTCGGCACTTTTCCTAATCTAGCAAATTTTGCTGGATCCGGTTCTATCAGTTTACCCAAAACACCTGGTTACTAGAGGGTTAAATTTTGGGGAAAAGAAAGACAAAAATTGTTTAGCCCTCCCTCAAATTTTGCGGGCCGAAGATCGTCGTAAATGTTTTTCGCCCCTTCGAGGTCAGTGACCTTCACGCGCCATTAGGTCGAGCTTAATTATACACATGTAATCCCGTCCGAAACTATAAGGAGGGACCTTCTAATTACTGTGACATTCAAATATTTCAGCTATTCGTGGCTGGGAATACAGCATCGCCATCAGCGGCAGCCTGTTAGCCGTAATTGGTGCTGTCCACATCGTGCTCGGTCAGATGCGGTACGTGTCGATTTATTTTCGGATTTTTGTGTACCATTCTCCAAGTTGTCCGCCAAACGTCGAATGTTACTAGACTAGCGGTACTACATGCATATCAAACGAATTTGTAGACGGGAGAATAAACAACTCTGGTGGAAACTAGCGGAGAATCAGCTAACATTGCCGCTCCAGACAAAACAACAATCTTTCCTGCATCGGTCGCTGTGGCTGTTTCCTCGAGCGATGAAATCCTGCCTTCCACTGTCCGATTTTTGAGAAATCTGCACACAATTTTCAGAGGTTCTACACGGGCTGGTTTAATCAGTAGCAAGTCGAGCATACCACAGCGCCCCACAAGGAGCAGAGGACTAACTTCAGGCACACTCTGCCAGGCACTATACTCCGTTGGATGAAATCAAGCCTGATTCTTTTCTCCATCCTCAATTATCATCTACTTTGTTTTACCGACCAAATTTAGAGACGTCCTATGGAGATAATACACATATCAGTTTTCTCACGCAGTAGTTAAAACTTGCTCTCGTAATGTGAACTTAGACGGTAGAGTGTATTATTGGACATTTTATTTGTTAAATCTTCTGTTGCTTTTTATTGTAACACGCGATTTTAAAATTGCTTTAACAGTAAGAGATAATTAATTTCACGGATATTAATAGCGGCAATTTATACGATTATCCAAGTATAGGTATCAGAAGTTATAATCAAGGGTTGTCCAATGGTCCAGCTGGTAGCATTATCCTGTCACTCTACCGTGACATTTGATGCTACTTCGATTGGTTTTGCCATTTCGAACAGGAGCGTGTTTTACCCTATCCCACAAAATCTTTGGCAAGTATGTACTCTATAGCGTCCTTGTCAAACTTTCTCGAGCCATGTTTCGTTTTCCTACAGTTAGGAACTGAACCTTCCTCTGGGGGTAGGATAGGCCATCCCTCCTCTTCTTCGGACAAATATTGGCTCAAGCCATCCCCCCTCCATCTCAGCTGCTTAGGAAGCCGTAATGGGCGAAGTCGGTCTAGGGATGGAAACGGCTCAGCAGAACCTTAGCCTGTTCAAACCGGTTTGAGTTTTGAGCCGAGCCGCTTTGACCGCAGCTTAGCCAACTAGCGATGGTTTCGCCCAAATGCCCGGAGATTTCGAATAAACAATTCACGAATCCGACTCACTGGTGGTCCTTTTACGCGGTTCAATCAATGGTTTGCTCAATTATATACCGTATACGGATATTTAGCCAGCTCATATTTATATTTCTAGCCTTCAGAGTAAAGCTGTCCGGCCCTTTTTTGAATCTGAAAAAGAAAAGAAGGTTGCGCTCTCCTTCGCGTTGAACATAAAAAAGTACTCTTTATAGGGATAATTACACAGCTCTGTAGCAATGTTTTCAGCAATAAACATTCTAGTAACCGAGTCCAGTTGCAGTGAATAAAAAGGGAGAAAAATTTTATGAACTATTTGTGTTCATGAGATTTCTAGGGCAAATGTTTGTTTGTCCTGTGAACAATTGACTTTGGCGCTTGAATTCTCATTTACAATGTATATCCTCAAATATATAATGGTCTTATCACAAAGAATACTTATTTAGTGCGCGTCATTCTATTTGTCAACTAGACTGAAGACTGCAACCCACTCGGTAGCGTCTTTTTATAGGGAATCCCACATCACGTACAGAGACCGAGAGAGAAAATTTCACAAGGTTCCACAAGAGAAAGAGCTGGACAAGAACTCAATCAATTCTGCAGCTAAACATGACGACGTGCGTTGGCCTTGTAGAGATATTTCTCGACAAATAATTACGCCAAAATTATACACATTTTTAAAATGGATCGAAATTTTTTCCTCTAAGGAACCGAGCCGCGGCAAGAGCCGATAGCTCTGCTGAGATTCAAACTAAGCCGTTTCAAGCATGCTTGGTCGTCCAGCCGTAAAAATGACCCGGCTCAAGCCGGCTTGGGATTCGAGCCGAGCCGCGAACCAATCGGCCAAGCCGTTGCTATTCCTAGACGCCACCCCTGGGCCAGGCATTTATTTTTGAAGAGAACTCTCCTGCTCGGCTTCAGACTGCCGCCGTTTTCACCAACTGGCGCAGCGAACACTTGTTGGAGGTTAAAACAAAGTCGTCTGGCAATAATGACGGGTCTCAATATGTACTGTAGGACGTTTTTGTGAGATCTCGCTTTAAGGTACGGACTAAAGACTTTACATCTGTGCAGTGAAGCAAACGGATGTCACTGTTGGACACGCCCAACAAGTCCCCATATCCAATCATGATAGTTCTTTAACTCACGAGTATCATACTTAGTTTGTAACTCTGTCCACTCTATTAACCCTATTCTGATGTATGTGCCATTTACCTTCATTTCTATAGTTGAAACTTTACTATATAATAATGTGTTTTATTATTTCTACAGTCATTTTTCTACTTCTTCTTTCCTTTCTTCCAGTTTATTTCTCTCACGGTCTTTACTATCAGTCTAATAAACTTGTTAACTATCCAACTTACGGTTGGTAGACCTAACATCACATTCTTCGCTTACAAGCCCGTTTTGATTACCCCTCACATGCGAGGTAGGAAACTTAGAACGACGTACTTTTTTCCCGTTGCTTACTTGGTGAAATATTCAACGGTCAAATTCAAAACCGTTTTTAGAATAATATTTTTATTTAGATCCCATTTAATAATGAATATAAACATTTATTTCGCCGGTCAAGCTTATTGAATTTTTTTCGCTGAAATTTCATAGTTAGCAGTTGTCGTACTAAACTTGCTGCTGTGTGCAGTTAATTGATTGCTTGATTGAAGACCACAAGCTGTTCATTTAGTTGATTGTTGATTGACTAAATTTTTGGTTGCAGTTTCAGTTATTGTTGATTGAGCATGTTTGTTTGCCTGTTTTTCCGTCTGTGCCTTTCTACTTTATTTATGTGTTACTGCCTTGTAGCATATCCGAAGTCATCGAATAATGTACGAACACACGTCAAAAAAAATTCACATGGCTACATTATCCCGGTAGTAGCGGGAGGAATAACGCGAATCATCAGATTCTCATACTCCTCCGGTGTAATAAATTACATTGAATCCGTGTCGTTGTGACCCGGAAAAGAATCCAGCAACACAATAGAGTTCGTTCGGACGTTTGACAAGAGGCACTGGTTGTACCATCCAGAAAAAAAGTCTTTGGACATCTTCTCAAACTTTAATGCGACGACGTGCACTTCAGACGACAGAACTTCTTTCATCCGCTCCTTGACAAATGGCCCGAATTATTCATTCACTTCTTGCATACAAATGAACAGCGGTTTCATGACTCTGCCGTCAGTCGTAATGATTGGCATGATGGTGCAGAAATTGGTGGTCCCAGAGAGCGACTGCAGGACTGCTTCCACGCTACGGATACCTGAAACAACAGACAAATTTATCAGTTAACAGGCATTACAGTAGCGAAGAGACGTTTAGTGCGCGCTGTTTTGACGTCCAGTAAGTATGATATATGTAACATACACCAATAAGCAGTCAAACAGACAGACAGACAGACAAACAAACAGACAGAAAGACAGCCGAACAGACAGACAAACAGACAGACAGAAAGACAGACAGACAAACAGACAGACAGACAGATAGACAAACAGACAGCACTGGTGACAGAGATAAATATCTCGCAGTGGATATCCAGTGAGCGCCCTGAATGCAAATCTTTTTGAAATTCAGATCACCATTGTCGAAATCGAAAGAATCCGGAAGTTCCAGTACTTCCTTCTCTACTACATTTAAAAACTCTTGCGCTGCGCCTGCTAATTTTCGTTGTTGACATAGAGCCGAGAAACGAACTTAGTGACTTTTTCCGCGATACAATGCGATTGATCTCGTGGTGATCAGACGCTGATGGGTGAGGTCCTGATATGGCAGTTCTCGACATGGTTGGTGAACAAAGGTCAATTAAAATAAATCTGATTTAGTATCATTGAAACCATCTCGAGCTGATTCCTACTTTCCGCTCACGTCATGTCATCCCCACTGTACCTGCTTTCAAAGCAGAAAAGCACACGCCCTGTTTGCGGCTTCAAATAGCCAAAGAATTGGGGCTGTCACTATCTGTCGCGGCAATTTCACACAACAGTTTCGTTATTCTTCCTTAAAACATCTCCAAACTGGGTATGCCTTTTGCGATGAGGAAATTCCACATCTTGGTTATTTGTATTCTCATCTGTACGTTAGTCGGTAAGCTCACGGGACATTACCCACATCTAAATTGTTAGGGTTTTGCTGTTGGTGTTATGATATTATGTAATTCTGATTTTTCCCACTTAGCATTTTAATTTATGCACCACTCTAGGTGGATTGGACGCTGATGGATTGGAAGGTCTGGAATACGAGTCAGACGAAGGGAGCCAGGGCACGGACCAACCGGTAACCACATCACCCACCAGAGGTCGAATGAGAAAAGTTTTCAGTAAGCCGCTTCAGGAGAATTTCAATGGAAACCAAAATTGTAAACGGTATTTCTGCTCATTGCGTTTTAATTTTTCACAGCACGTTCAACAACACAGAATTCTCATTCGGAGTACGGTGAGTGGAAATGAGAGATTCACGTTGTTGAATCAGAAGTTGTTTCGGAAAACCCAAGGACTGACACTGTTAAAGTTTGTCCCATGGACCGTATTTCAGGCCTGTTTCAACTTTAAAGCGAATCTAAGAAACCAAAACGGTAAACTATAGATCTATGTCAGTGAACTATACAAAACGTGCACCACTGAATTGAGGGACATCTTTTTAAAAATAATGTACAAATCTTCAGACTCAAAAGTGGTATACGGGTTCACGCTAGTAACTTTCTCCGTCGTTATGCATTTGGAATAATTTCAATCACATTAGAGTGCCCAATTATTGCGCTTCTATTTTTTTACTTAAAAATCGGGTTTTTTGGTGCATTTTGAGTCTCCAGTTTTGATCTGAAGTTAGAGATGGAAGATTAAAAATTGGCTGAACTTGATCCGGCGACGTTTTTCTCAAAACCAAAGTTGCCGTCAGATTGATTTGTTTCGTGTTGGATAGGACCCTTTACGCTAGAGCCAGAGGTGGGCAAAGGGGCAAAGTAATTTCTTTTCAACATTCAACCTTAAATTCAGCCTCTTGTCCTTGATAATGTACAGTCTTGGCGGCATAAGGAACGGAAAACATGAGATATTCCTTCCTGTTGATTGTGCCACGCCCATATTGATTGCCGAGATTATAGATGAACCGTTTTTATCCCTGATGGAAATGTAGAATATCACGTGATTTTGATCCGGATTCCGGACAGTCAAACCGCCACTGTTTCCTTATGTGGGTATGAGGTAAGGGCAGCAATTCGGGCCACTTGCAAAACGTGTAACAATTCGGTCCACCGGAATTCCAGGGGGCGCCATGCGCGTGCATTTAATTACTGCTATTGTTCATCACAAACCAAGGCAGACGAGACGACCCAGGAACTTAAATCATCAAATTTAAGGAGTAAAGAGATAATTTATACTGTATTATACAGTACAGTTTTTGCCGCAGTTTTTTTCACACGATCATTCACCGGCTTCGCACGCTTTTCAAGATTTTTTTTAGCCGGCTTCTTCTGCTTTTCAAATTCCTTAATCACTGTAGCGGTCTCTTTCCGTTTGTCCTGCTTCTTTTTTGCCACATCGAAGGCCTTTTTGTGACGATCTTCCAGAACTTCCCGCACGGATTGATCGCTCCACAACTTTCCGGGAGAAGTGTCGAGGCGCCTATCAGCCACTTTTCGTTTTTTTTGGAGGAATAGAACCGTTGAGACGTCGATGTATAGACTCTGCAATGTCGAATCCGGAGCTCGTTCCGCAAACCTGCTGGGAAATATACTGCATGGTGTACTCAATGTTGGACTTTGGAAGTCCCAGGCGCTTAAGAGACGCGCCTAGGATTTGGTCTTCCTCAAAAAGAGAATTCGTGGTGGGTTCCTCCTGTGGCGGCACTGCTTTCGCTACAATATGAACGGTTTCTTGGATGACTTTGGAGTCGAAAGGGAACAGACCGGTTTTTCGGAAACCGGATTGTAGGAAGTCACGTAGATTGAGCTTTGACCAGAGGATATTGAGATGAGCCGGAAATGTGTTCCGTGTCAGCTAAACAGAAAAACGCCAAAAAATTAACGAATCAAATGCATGAAAAGAATCATTTGGGCGGTCATACCATATCGCATAGTATTGTACCTGATCGTATCCTTCGGTGTTCAGATGCAGTTGTTCCAAATGACGGCGCCATTTATATTTTACCCCTCCAAATACGCAGACATCGAGCGGCTGGAGTTTACCGGTTTGGCCAGCGGGAAAAACCACGATCTTGATTTCGCGATCTGACTGCATGCACACATCGAGGAAGCCAAGGTTGAAAAGATGGCTGGAATGCCCATCCATGAATATGACATTCTGCAACACAATCAATGCAAAGTTTAGGAAAGCAGGCAGTGATCGGGAAGGAAAACAGACAGACAGACAAACAGACAGACAGACAGGCAGACACTGCCTTACCTTGCCGATTGGCATAGACGGAATCAATTCCTCTCTCGCAAAGGCGGTTAAAGTATCGTCATGCATCCATCCAGACTTGTTTGTTGCGAGTAAGAAGTTCCCATCGGTCCCATCCGCACGCGATGCCGTCATCACAACACCGTCGTAAAGAATAAGGGGCCGGAGCATGTAGCCGGCTGCATTACCGCAAGCGAGAACGGTCAACTGAGTTCGATCATCTCCATCGTAAAACGACGTTACATTCTTGGTTCCCTTTCGCCCATAAACCTTTCCGTACCGACCGCCCCAGAGCAAATCCGCTCTCGTCCAAGTTCCATAAGCTGCTAGGATTTTCCAAATATCCTTCCTCTTTCAAACCGGCGATGACGGTGATGTACTGCATGCAGAGCTCCTCCGTCCACTGCCTGGATTTCTTACGACTATCTGCCTGGCTGATCCGCTCAGACAAGACTGGATGACGCTTTAGGAACGCTCGGTGCCATCCATTAGTGAAGGTTTGATGAGGCAGCGCCTTGTCCTCGCATAATCCGTGGACGACTTTTTTGAGATGAAATTTTGACAACGGAATTCCTATTTCCGCGCAGCGCAACAATAGATCGCAAATGACAAGCTCCTCCTCTGCCATGAACTTCGTTCGTCGCCCCGGAGGTCCAATATCTCGCTTCTCCAAATGACGATGAAGAGTAGTGCGGCCAATTTCAAAATTTTCCGCTGCTTGACGAACACTCACTCCTCCGACAATCACTGCTTCAATTGCCTCATCTAATGCGCTACTCATTTCCCGGTTAGAAAACGTCAAAGTTACAGACAACACAGATGATGTTATGATGAATACATATTAGGCCAAGTTTGGTTTAGTCGCGTTCCCAAATTTAAAATTAGAATGAAACTGGTGCAGTGAGCTGGTAAACCGCATCTTCACACCTCAGGTGCGAACAACAACCGCAATCAGCTGATCCATCTGTTGCACGCAATGCAAGCAGACCGACACACACCTGCAATCTCATTGCCAGTGGCGCCCCCTGTAGTTTTCCGTCACAATTTTTCACAGCAAAATCATGAAGAAGTATTTCCAAATCGCTTCTGTTAATGAGTAACTCAACATACGCTACTGTTTCTGACTGTATTGCATGGGTATAATTATTCTAGATGTTTTGAAATTCTTGAAGTGGGATAACTTCGCGTGGTTTTCATACAGCTTCCCTTGAAATTAGGTGGCCCGAATCGTTGCTCGTTTTTGCAAGTAGCCCGAATTGCTGCCCTTGCCTCATACTATCAATCTGAATGAGCGTGATGGGGCATAATGGGAAGAAATAGGTAATTTGCCTATGCGGTCATTTCGGTTTATGAAAAAAATTCTGGACAAGGAGTTGAATTCACGGAATTCAACAGATACAGTCACCCTTGCTTTTGAGCCTGATTCCAGCGACTAAGATTGAACACATCAGTAGTTACCATAAACGTTTCATCACACTTCCCCATTCAGAATTTAACTTCAAATTGATTAATATTAGCCAAACATCGTAGGTGGATTAAACGCTGATGAAATCGAAGACCTATACTACTACACGGAGGATTGGAGCGGGGAGACGGGTAAACCTTTAACCACATCTACCACCAGAGGTCGAATGAGAAAAGTTTTTAGTAAGCTGCTTCATGAAAATCTCAATGAAAACAAAAGTGTAAACGGTATTTCTGCTCATTGCACTTTAATTCTTCACAGCCCGTTCAACAACACACAATACTTACTGGAAAAACGGTAAGTGGAAACGGGTAAACGGTCATTGTTTTCAAGAATGGCTGCAACTACGCCCTTATTTGCTTGCGCCAAAACTTAAGACGTATTGTACAGTCTTGGAGGCGTAAGGCGCGCAAAACACGAGAAAAGATTAATTTTCGTTTCGGTTGATTGTGCCACGCCCAAACTGATTGCCGACAATATGGACGAACCGTTTTAATCCCTGATCGGAATGTAGAATATCATGTGATTTCGGTTCGGATGCCGGACAGTCAAACCGCCACAGTTTTCCTTTACGTGTAATATCAGTCTGAATGAGCGTCATGGGGCTTAATGAAAAGGAACGGGTATTTTGCCTATGTGTTCATTCCGGTTTATAAAAACTTTTCTGGACACGGAGTTGAATTCACGAAATTCAATCAATTTCAGTCGTCCCTGTTATCAAGCCTGATTCCAGCGACTAAGACTGCGCACGTCAGTGGGGCTTTGCTGCAAATTAACGTACACTTTTCATTACACTTCCCCATCCAGAATTCAACTTCGAATTATTTTTATTATTAATAATAGCCAAACATTGTTTCAGAAAAGAATGGAACTCGAGGAGCGTCTTTGCAATGGAACTGGCACGCGAGTGTACTTCTCTAGAATCGGCCGTTTCTTTTGTCTCTTGAGTCTCGCAAAAGTTGAGGCTAATTATTGCCAATTAATTTCAAATTGAATTTGGAGATGATTTCAAGACATTTCAAAACGATCTATATTATTTTTTTCTCAAAGGCATATTTGTGTAACGAATATAAAACATTATTTCGCTGGTTGAGCCTTGAAATCTTTCTAATCAACTTTTGGGGAAGAGACGTTCAGTTGCAGTGTACGCCACCGATTGATTGCTTGATTGGTCATGTTTTTGCCGATCATCAGTTCACGATTATTGCTTACTTCATTTGTTAAGTAGGTCACTACTCATCCCTCTAGGTGTCTGCATGAGCAGAAAATCGGCAACCTCCAGTATTATTTTTAAAAAATGAAGTAACATTACTTATTTAGGAATTCTCATATTTTCTTTTTTTCCATTCGTAGATGCAACATCAACTGAACCTGCTGTGTTAGAACCAGGGAACGAGAAGTGGCATGTGGTTCGGAGCGGCGACACGGCGTATAACATTGCTCTGACAAATGGAATAACCTTGGCGCAGTTAAGGGCGTTGAATCCCGGACGTGGAACGATGGAGATGATCTATCCGGGGGAGCGGATTGCGCTGCCTAGTGGTGGCGCTTTTCCGGTGTCCAGTGCGTCAATTGGGTCGGGTAGTGCGGAGAATGGAAAGTGGCATACCGTGCAGAGCGGCGACACGGCGTATAATGTTGCCCTGACGAATGGAATGACATTGGATCAACTCCGAAAGTTGAACCCCGGGAGGGGAACTATGGAGATGATTAATCCGGGTGATCGCATCGCACTCGGTTGACGCGAAGAACGGACCGCAGATATCGCTCGTTTTTTATTTCACTGTTTTGTAAGCGATCCTGCTTTTTTTTTTACGTTTTATCAAACGACGACTTAAGAGATCGAACGTTTTTACAGTTGGTACTTTTAACCATTCCGCTCTGTTTGTACGTCTTCTATGTACTATCTACAGAAGCGTTATCCAGCCAAGTTGAACCGTGTTTTTGATTGACATTTTGAATGACTTCTCGCCATTAAAAAATTACAATAGGTGTTCTATCTGAAGACTTTGGTTCTCCTCCTGCACCATAAGAACTCGTTTCGACTAAGATTGGAGAGTCCAAACACACAAACCAACGTCAATCTTTGACCGCTCCTGACGCATTGCACGAATCAGACCGGCCAAAATTTTAGCCTTACGCTACTACAAACGACGTTTAAAAATATCATTGATGAAATAATGGTCAGTCCTAAGGAGGAATATATTGGTACTTCTTGTAACTTGTACTTCTTGTCTTCTTACAGATCAGATAAATGCGACCGCGAATTCCCGAAATTCCTTAACTGAATTCCCCTGACAGCTCCGACGGATCACTTGTTCAAACCCGTTCATCAAAACTTTTTTGATTCATTTTGTTGATCAAAATTTGCTTTGTGACACGACTCAAAAATGGGAAGTCAGTCGCAACACGACACACTTTACGCATATCGTCGTTTAAATAATTAGCAGCGTAGCTTGGTCTCTGTTACAGAAATTTCTCAACCAGGAGGTGTTTCCATGTTTAGGTTCTTCCGAGTTTGAGCATCCTAAACTCTTTAGATGTGAGTGTTTCACAGCGCATCATTCTGCATTTTGCGAGCAGGTGCGTGTTCTGTCCCAATTACCATGTCTCAATCTCGTGGTGCTCAGAAGTAAATGGGTGTGGCCATAATATGGCAGTTCTGGACATTGTAAGGTTCTTTAACATAAGCCGTTCGGTTTTGTCTACTTGGTTCGTTGTGAAACTTTCATTTACGTACACGAGTTATTAGAGAAGGCTGAAGGAATGTAAAGCCTTTACTGAAAGCCGTAAAGAAACGCCCTTTTTATTGATTACTTTCCAAGTTTTCTTCCTCCTTCTTTGTTGGGTCGGCACTAAAAGCCATATAAATATGGCAGAGAACGCGGAATGAAGCATCATATATGTTCACTCCGTCTTGATCAATAATACTCCAAACACTCTAGGATTGTTCCCTCTCGTTTTGCCTTGCGTGTCCATGACCTTGGGTCGAACACACCCCACCATGTGGGAAGTCCTACAACATGATTGGCGAACAAAGGTCAATTAAAATAAATCTGATTTAATATCACCGAAACCATCTCAAGCTGAATTCTACTTTCCGCTCACGTCGAATGTCCCCACTGTATCTGCTTTTAAAGCAGAAAAGCACACACCCTGTTTGCGGCTCCAAATAGCCAAAGAATTGGGGCTGTCACTATCTGTTGCGGCAATTTCACACAACAATTTTGTCATTCGTCCTTGAAACATCTCCGGAGTGGGTATGCATTTTGCGATGGAAAAAATCCACACCTTGTTTATTAGTATCCTCGTCTGTGCGTTAGTCGGTAAGCTCACGTGACATTACCCACATCTGAATTGTTAGGGTTTTGCTGTTGGTATTATGACATTATGTAATTCCAATTTTCCACATTTAGCATTTTAATTTATACACCATTGTAGGTGGATTGGACGCTGATGAAATCGAAGACCTATACTACTACACGGAAAATTGGAGCTGGAAGACGGGCAAACCGATAACCACATTATCCACCAGAGGTCGAATGAGATCAGTTGTCAGTAAGCCGAGAATCTCAATGGAAACCGAAGTCAAAAACGGAATTTTTGCTCAATGTACTTTAATTCTTCACAGCTCGTCCAACAACACACAATTCTCGTTGGGAATACGGTGAGTGAAAACGGATAAGCGTTCATGGTTTCTAATGAAACTTTCGAGTGAAGATGGTTGAAAGAAGGTCATTAACTGACTGCTCTGTAAGAAAGGACCATTCTTGAACGGGGTCGTCAAATTTTTTTCTCGTAGTTTATTATTTAATTATTCGATAATGATTAGTGGCGCCGCCCCTGGCGGAAACTTATTTGTTGGTTTGAGTAAAGCCAAACTATTTGAAATATTAAAGTGGTTATTTTTAAAAATTCTATTTAAATTGCCTCTCGCGTTTATTGTTAAAATTAGAAAATAAAATGAGTTTTAGCTGTTCTACGAACTTGGAAATTCTGCATACAACAAACTGATAAACGTCTGCAGAGATGTGATTTCTTTCTGCAGTACACAAACGTTGCATCGGAAACTTCAGAGAGCCGGTTTGAAAATTGCCGCATAAACATTAACAATTCTTTGACGCCGGCACAAATCACAATATTACAAATGAGAAACTGTAATTGACAGTACTAATCAAGGGCAGAAAAGTTTGCCTTATCAATCAATCAATGTGTGGAACATTCTACAGACAATGCACTAGGTAATAAATGCATACCTTCCTCAGTTGATTTAAAAAAAATGATCTTAGCAAAATTCGTCGTATTGATAACGCTGAGGATGTTCGTGAGCCATCGAGAGATGTCCGCCAGATTGTCCGGAAATAATGGTGAAAATAACCCTCGCCATGATATACAGCGCTCATCTGAAAAACGGCTTGTTTTTTATATTCACATATGTCGTTTAAGCTTTATTGTTTCAGAAACGACAAATCCAACCGCTAAAAGCGTGAAACCGATCGAGCCTAAACAAAAGAGTTAGTCCGCGTGTTTACTATTTACCAGAAATATCCGGTCAATGTGGGCATCAAATATGCAGGTTCCAATCAACCGTCGGATTACTACTGCGACGTCCGTGCCGATTCCTGGACCAAACTTATCAGCTGCTGTCCGGTCGGCTACACCGTGAGCTGGAACAATATCGGCTCAAACATCTGTGTGCATGGCGAAGACCGGACGGAGAGCGATCAGCCGCCCGCCAACGTCAGGCAGAAATTAGGTAAGATGAAACACTTTGCCGGATATCGCTTATTCGGATGTTAAATCTAAACCAGACCAAAAAATAAACTAAAACTAAACGAACATTTTTAGTAACTAATTTCCTGGCTTCAGTTTTTTTTAGTTGACTAAAAAAGAAATCTAAAAGTTTTAATTATTGAACTTTAAATGGGAGAAACTATAAGATACTAATTAGTTAACTAATTTCGACTACAAATAGACTAAAAGTTTTAGTTACGAAAAGAAACGAAACAACATTTTTAATAATTTATTTTTAGTTAGCTGACAAAAGTAATTATTTTACCAATTTTAGTTTTGCCTCCATTAATCGTAACTAATTAAATAATTATTTAATATTTATTATTTGTTTAATAATTATTATTTGCCAATTTTTCTCTGACAACAGATGTACGGGTATAAAGTTTTACACCATACAGGGTCTGCGTGTTGATAATAAATTTTCTGTAGACGAGGTCATCGTCGCGATCAGGAGCTCGACCCAGCTGTGGACTATGGCGCAGTGCTTTTACTCCGCACCGAGTGCGTTTTACTGTGACTTCTCAACGCCGTCCAGTGGTATTGATGCATTGAAAGCGCGGTTCGCCAAATCCTAATGCATTCTGCGGAAGGATTCTTGTTTTGATGTGTCCCATTTTTCTAGCATGAGGTTCATTGTTATAATTATACAGAGTGAACAATTTGTTTCAATGACCGCGGAACGAGATACCTGTATCAAACATAGGTAGTGAATTGTATTTGTTTTATAGTGAACATTTTTTAGTTATTTCTTTTCGATGACCGACCGTGGCACGTGTTAAAAAACGCGTTTCCTAGCGATCTTGAGTTTGAAATATGTGGCAACATATTTGAGAGGCTGGCCGTGCGCGATCCAGTCCAATATTTGGTCCGATTGCTCTGAACTGAATTTTGGCTTTCCGCTGAATGTTCTCAGCACTTCCGTCTGCCAGATCGAGACTGCCCCTGTCGGCCGGCCGAGCCACGGCACGCTCAGCGGACTGCGCGAAGGGAGTTTTGGACGGACCGACGGACGGAATGACTGGCGAAGGTAAACGGGTAGGTGGCTGATGGGCAGCTGCCCGAACGGTGACCAGCACCCAAAAGGCTTTAGATAGTGGCCGACCGTTGCACCTGCATGCGGCCATGGTCGGCTGTCCAAACGGTAGAAGGCCCAGAAAGCTAGTGCACTACTTCAGTCTTTCGAGCCAATTGCCACCCACTCGGGCGTCTCATCTTTTCGTTATTCCCCATCTAACCATCACACTCCAACCAATCTCCGCTAAAACGTCGGCCATTATACCAGACCTTCCGCGGCTCGGATTGCCGGCCGCATTCAGTACATCAATCCGTCCGTGCATCTGCTTGTCTGTTCGTCCGTTGTTCACTGGAGAGATATAGTCCTAATATTATTAATCGGCTAAAAAAAACTTGAGTAGTAAGCAGATTTTGGGCCGAAAACCAACCGCCTCCCCCTTTGAAATAGTCATGCGTCCAGATAGATTCTTTTTACTGGAAAAAATAAAACTATAATACTACTGTAACTTTCACACTAAACTGCAGTAGTACATCGTTCTGTGGAGAAACTTATGAACTATGCAGATGTACTGTACGCTCCCAATTTCAAGGGTCGATTATGAACCACCCCCGCTGATTCACGTCAAGCTTGAGCGGATCGTTCAATTCCGTTCACTTGTCCGTGATTGGCCCGTTGGTTTTTGCCTGATAGACTATGCTACCTTTCTTGATTGAAATGATGATTGAACGGCATTTGCGAATAAAAATATTATCTCTTTTCAACTAAGGTCGATTGATTGTTTCGTTTAAAAAAATGCCGCGCATTATTCACTCACCACGCAAAATTAATCGGATTCTCCAGCAATATCGGGAAAACAGTGTTTCCATCGTAAAGTTTGCGCAACAGGAGCACGTTCCGAAATCCTGTTTGCAGCGCTGGCTCAAGTAAGTTATCATTCCCGACTGTGCTTGATTGATGTATTAACTCAATTACATTAAGGCCTATGTGCGGGTGCTTGATTGATTTGATTGGCTGGATATTAGAGCTTCTATTGATTGCCTGATTTACTGTTGTTGACTACAATCACAGGTTTTGATTGGATTGATTTACAACGTTACTTCGGGTGCTTGATTGGTTTGATTAGCAGTGCTAAAAAATTGTGTGATTGACCGCAAACTCTTTTTATTCAACGTAAAAATGGACCATCCCCACCCAATTCGATAGTCATTTTCACTGTTTCCCTCACTTGCCAAGCTGATGGAACGATATTGCTAGCAATAGTCGTTTTTAAAGCAGCCGATAAGATGACCGGTGTGTTGTCTGAAAAAGTCCTGAACTAGTTGCAAACATCTTGGAATATGATTGTGAAGAGTTCCCGGTTTGACTGGTGGAAGCAGCAACTGCGCGAAGAATACCTCGACGTCTTCTTTTTAAAAGGGGAGGACACGAAGTATCTGTTCATTGATCATTATCCTCTGCAAAAAATGGCGGAATTTGAATGGATGCCTGAAGAAAGAAACACTGAACAGGTGGAATATAAGACAGACGATTTAGATTGCTAATTGACTAGTCGGTGCACGGCTAAATCGGTCCAATAAACAAACTTATCTGATCACTTAATTAATTGTTTATTTTTTCAAACAAGTGGCAGAATTGCTTGCTGTTAGCTCAAACTTCGACCACTCCTATTTCACTCGATTGCGACAGTCACAGATTGGTTTAAATTTGACCACTAAAAATTGTAGCCACGCGTATATTTCATTTTTAGGTCTTCATTCCTGCTGGATTAACTGGTCAGCATCAACCCTTGGATATCGGAGTAAATAAGCCGTTTAAAGCTCAGTATAGAAAAGAATTTCATAAATGGCGAAAGATGGATCGAGCTTTTTTCCTCTAAGGATCCCAGCCGCGGCACGAGCCACGAACCAGTCGGCTAAGCCGTTGCTATTACATCAACCTTGTTGGAGGTTGAAACGAAGTTAGCTTTCTCGTCACAAGCTTTCTCTAGCAATGATGCCCGACCTCGATTTGTACTGTAGGGTGTTTTGTGAGATCTCGTCTAAAGATATGGAGTGAAGACTTTACATCTCTGCAATGAATGGAACCGGATGTCACGTTCTTCGCCTACGAGTAGGGTTTTGACTACCCCTCACATGCGAGGTAGGAAACTGGGAACGACGTACTTTTCCACCATTGCTTAGAACGATGCACAGGATAATAGGGGAGCTAGTCGCAATTTCTATATTATCGTACTATCGATTTCGAAGTCTAGACTGCACCCTGCAGTAAGTGTGAGTTCTGTTTGAATGACCATGTCTCAATCTTGTGGTGCTCAGGCGTTAGTGAGTGTGGCTTTATTATGACAGTTCTCGACATGGTTGGCGAAAAAAGGTCAATTAAACAAATCCGTTTTATTATTATTGAAAAAATCTCGAGCTGATTTCTATTTTCCGCTCACGTCATGTCTTCCCCACTGTATCTGCTTTCAAAGCAGATAAAGACACACCCTGTTTGCGGCTTGAAATATATAAAAAGTTCCTTGACACTGTTTGTCGCGGCAATTTCACATACAATTTTTGTCATTATTCCACGAAACATCTCCGGATTGGAAATGCATTCTGCTATGAGAAAGTTCCACACCTTGGTTATTTGTATCTTCATCTGTGCGCTAGTCGGTAAGCTCACGCGACACTAAACACATCTGAGTTTTGCTGCTGGTATTATGATATTGTTTAGTTCCAATTTTCTTCATTTAGCATTTTAATTTATGCACCATCGTAGGTGGATTGGACGCTGATGGATTTAAAGATCTTAACTACAACATGGAGAACTGGAACCCGGGAACGGGCAAACCGGTAACCACATCACTCAACAGAGGTCGAATGAGAGAAGATTACAGTAAGTCGCTTGATGAAAATCTCAATGAAAACGCAAGTGCAGAACGGTATTTTTGCTCAATCCTTCAGAGTCCATCCAACAGCACACAAATCTCAATGGAAGTACGGTGAGTGGAAACGGACACACGGTCATGTATTCCGGTGAAAACTAACGCGACTGCGTTTTTTGAAGAAGTTTGAAAGAAGGTCATTAATTGCCCAGTAACAAAGGACCATTCTCGAACGGGGTCGTCGAAAAACATCATCCATTATAGTATTTATTAATAGTTTCACGAATTTTTTTTAGCGGCTGAGTTTTGGCGAAAATAAGCTTCTTTCAGCACTGGATGGTCGACTACATCCAGAGGCTTGTTTAGTGTCCTTACAGGACCGCTCATCGTTAGGCCAGGGGTGGGCAAGGGAGCAAAATAAAAAAACTTTAAAATTGAACCCAAAATTCAGTTTTTTTTTTATCATTTTGAAACTTGTAGGGATTTGGGGTCTGATTTCAAGGAGTTTCGTGCATTTCAAAACGTTTTTAGAAATATCAGATTTTCATCAAATGCAGACCGTTCTTGAATGTTTTGAACCTTCCATCTGTATTATTCATTAGGGAGTTTATATTGGGACTTAATAAAGATCAAATTTGAAGAAAAAAAATATGTTTTTGAAACTGCTTTGAATCCCAGAGAGCCCACTAGAAATAAACCCTCACACCCCCATAAGCTTCAGAATAATCGGGGACAAGAGGCCGAATTTTAGATTCAGTCTAAAAAAAAACATTTTGCCCCTTTGTCCACCTCCTGAATTTACTGTATGGGTTTTGGTTCCGACCTGTAAGGATCCTAAACGAGCCTCTGATTACATCTTAATTGGTATTTTGGGGGATATTAATTCCAAAGGACGATTTAAAGTGACATTTTCTGACACACTACACCTCAAATTAACTTTGCGATCGATTGTAGTGAGCAGATAGATTTTTTAACGGTTAGCCTGTGCAGCACCGTGTAACCTCTGCTGCAGCCTTTTCCGCTCATTAATTATCTATATTTGGTAATGACTAGTGGCGCCGCCCCGGCTGAAACCAATTTGTTGGTGAAGATAAAAAAAATGAGTCTTAGCTGTTGCACGAACTTGAACTCTTCGTACAACAAACTGATATACATGTGAAGCAATTGATAAGTATGTAGCATTGAAAAACGTTAACTTTAATTTATTTCGCCGACCTAGTTCAAAAATGCTTCCCGCTATTCAAGACAGATACATTTATTTCCACTCTTGTTTCCTGAGGTGTAGATGTGACCCGTGGACCTGCCACCAGACCGGTCGGATCAACTGCAAACCCGTTGTTCGAAGAGGTTCTACAGCGCTCTTTCGAGCAAGCGAAACCCGTCTTTCACTTCAACAAAATATCACCCGAAAACTGCACGTCGGTTGCCACTGACAACTGCGGGATCTTGACGGGGAAGGCTTTCTCAGACAACTGCGCCCCGACTAACCCGCTTTTCACTTATTGCCAAGCGGGCGCTGGTGACTTTGAGGCAAAATATTTTTTGCAAAGAATTGGACGCCTGAATGCCAGTCGGGGAGTGATTTTAACGCTGTCGGGAGAGCGCGGCGTAACCAAGGAAATGTTCCAACCTGTCGCTGATATTCTGGTCGTTCTGCAATTTGTGAAATTTCATCAGATGTCAGTTGCGATCTTTTCAGCAGCTGCTATCAGGCTGCCCATACTTCGGGTACTCCAGTTCTACAACTGTACAGGAATAGTACTTCAGCGAGGTGACTTCCTTCCCTTCCCCTCACTTAGAATGGTGCAGTTCCTCAAATCCAGCACGATTGCCTCCATTGAGGACAACGCATTCGAGCCGCTGATGTATCTTCGACACATTACTTTTGAACACGGCTTCGATACTTCTTCTAATCTGTCTCCTGAACTTAAGAGTCATCTCAGCCTTCTTCATTGCAGCCGAGAATACAAATGGCTTCGAGATTGGCTGCAACTACGCCCTTATTTGATTGCGCCAAAAAATGCGGGCGCAGTTTTCAATCTTGGAGGCTTTCAGAACATGAAACGAGAGAAAGGATCCATATTCATTCCGGTTGATTGTGCCACGCCCAGATTGATTGCCGACAATATAGATGGACCGTTTTCATCCCTGATGGAAATGTAGAATATCACAAAATGTTTGGTCCGGATGCCAGACAGGCAAACCACTACTGTTTTCATATGCGTGTATTCTCAGTCTAAATAAGCGTAATGGGGTTTAATGGAAAGAAACGGGTAATTGGCTTATGCGTGGAAATCATTCTGTTGTGTGAAAAGATTTTTGACATGGAGTTGAATTCACGATATTCAATAGATTTCAGCCACCCCTGTTTCGAGCCTGATTCCAGCCATTAACAATAAGCACGTCAGTGATGCTTTGCTGTAAGTTTACGTAAACTTTTCATTACACCACCACATTTAGAATTCATCTTCAAACCGATTGACATCGATTGGCAGGAGACGGCACGGCGAGCGTACTTTTCTAGAAATGGCCATTGGCTTCGCCTCTCGAGTCTTGCAAAAGTTTAGACGAATTAATGCCAGTCGACTTCAAATGCTTGCATGATGGCCGAAAGGTTTTAGGGGGAGACTGTTGACAGTTTCCTCCGAGAAGACATCAATTGACGCCGGCTCAGAGCGGAATAGTGGGATCGTCGCATGAACAGCGTACACGACAGCTGGAATTGCAGAATTAGGTCACACGCAATTTTTTCCTATATCAATTGACGAGCTAACAGAAATGGTTTTAATCACGAATGAGAGAAATGAGAGAAAAGCTTTTTCTGGCCTTGAAAAAGTTATTCTGTTGTTTTAGTTTTCTTAAGCATTCGTGAATATCATTTAATTTGCGTTATTTGCGATCAAGGATCTGTACCGTAACTAGGTACGCCGAATCGTTTTGCGAAGGTTCTTTACGGTCCAGCTCCGCCAGTGATTGAACGCGAAGAACCGACAAAATATTTGAATGCAGATTGCTAATATAGGAGGACATTTACCCAGTTCATACCCTGGCAATATACCCAAAGTTCGCGAAAAAACGTCCTGCGGTGTGGAAGACGCTGTAAATGAAAAATTCCATCACACCCTTCGGGAAGATTTCACTCATTACAAACCGATCATTTATGCAACATCTTATAATCCTAATAAGTAAAGGTAAATTATACTGCAACATTTGTTTCCATATCCGCTCAGACTGAACGCTTTGTCACAATCAAAATGGTTAGGCACTTCAACTCCCATTTACAATGTATATCCTCAATATAATGGCCCTTTTACGGAGAATACTTTTTTGTGCTCACCATTTTTTGCCAATTAGATTGAAGGTTGCAACCCACTCGGTAGCGCCTTTTATATGGATTATATATAACATTCTAAAAGGTTCCACAAGAGAAAGGGCTAGACAGGAATTCGATCGATACTCTGTCACGGGAGTTCGCGGGCACCCGGAAGCAGTACGGCTTCTTAACTAAACAAGTGGTGTAGTGGACTCTGAATCACGTCGACCCGTGCCAAGGAAGGGTTGGAAATATTATTTGAATACAAGGAACTAGTGAACTGCACACTAAACTGCACTGCAAAGACTCTACAGCCAAGCGATCCGCTTAAATAGCGCACAAATAGTACAGACACAGTAGGAAGAAGTACGAACTGTCAGAACTAATTAACCACAACTGCACGCAGCAACTGGTTTCTAGTGTGAAAATGTAATAGCACTAAAACAGGCAGTGATTCACAAACAAAACTAAAAAAGAGTCGTGACAACTGCAGCTATACATAATGACGTGCGTTGGCCTTGTAGAGATATTTCTCTACAAGTACTGTAGAGTCGCGACTCATCTGTGGTACTTTTTAAACCCCCCCCCCCATTGAATCAGACCCGTTGACCAAAACAACTGTTACGCTTCAATCGATCAATCAAGCGTTTGTTTTTCCCCAAATCGCAATCAATCAATCGGCCCGTGCGGTCTTGTGGGTCTCACATCTTGTAATCAATCAAAACGGTAGCTTTTTACTGGGTGATGAAGTAAGCACCACAGATGGGTCGCGACTTTACAGTAGTTACGACAAAATTGTGCGCCATCCCCTGGGCCCAGGCATACATTCTTTCGACCACCCTCCTAATCGGCTTCAGACTGCCGCTGTTTTCGCTCACTGGCGCAGCGGATATTTGTTGGAGGCTGAAACGACGTTAGCTTTCTCGTCGCAAGCTTTCTCTAGCAATGATGCCCGGTCTCGATTTGTATTGAAGAACGTTTTTGTGAGATCTCGCCTAAAGATATGGAGTGAAGACTTTACGTCTGTGCAATAAAGCAACCGGATGTCATGTTCTTCGCCTAGGAACCCGTTTTGACTACCCCTCACATGCGAGATAGGAAATTTAGAACGGCGTACTTTTTCCCGTTGCTTAGAACGAAGTCCGTTGCAACACAACACACTCTACGCATATCGTCATTCAAATAATTAGTAGCAATACTCGGCTTCTGTTGCAGACATTTTCCATTCCAAGTTGAGGTTTTTTACGAGTTTTATCAACCTAAACTCAATAGAGGTAAGTATTCCACGGCTTATCATTCTGTAACTAGCGAGCAGGAGTGTATTCTGTTACAATTACCATGTTTCAATCTCGCTGTGCTCCGACGTCAGTGGGTGTGGCCATAATAAGACAGTTCTCGACATGGTTGGCGAACAAAGTTCAATTTAAAGAAATCTGATCTAGTATCATTGAAACCATCTCGAGCTGATTTCTACTTTCCGCTCACATCAAAAGTCTTCCCGCTGTACCTGCTTACAGAGCAGAAAAGCACACACTCTGTCTGTGGCTTCAAATAACCAAAGAATTGACTGCCACTTTCTCTCGCGGCACTTCCACACAAAATGTTTGTCATTCTTCCACGAAACATATCCGGATTGGTTACGCATTTTGCGATGAGAAAATTTCTCACCTTGGTTACTTGTATCGTCATCTGTGGGTTAGTCGGTAAGCTCACGCGACTATACCCACATCTGAATTGTTAAGATTACATTAGATCCGATGTCCTCTGGGACTTTCAACTTAATGTTCTATTAGTGTAAAACAGTATGTCTAATGTGATAACTAATAAATAGTAATGCTATTAGACAAACCTTTTTGGATATTTTTGTATTTTACTCGATAAACATCGTTTTATGCCTCGTCAAGATTCTTATATAAATATTATTGTTTTGCTGCTCGTATTATGATATTATGCATTTCCAATTTCCCACATTTATCATTTTAATTTATGTACCATTCTAGGTGGATTGGACGCTGATGGATTGGGAGATCTAAACTACGAAAGTGAGCCGTTTCTTGAGAATCTCAATGGAAACCGAAATATAAAACGTTGTTTTTGCTCAATGCGCTTTAATTCTTCATAGCCCGTTCAACAACACATAATTCTCATTCGGAATACGGTGAGTTGAATAGACAAGCGGTCATGGTTTCCAACGAAACTGCTTCCTGCTATTCAAGAGAAAATCATTTGTTTTCACTTTTGTTTTGTGTGTATAGATGTGACCCCTGGACTTCCCACCAGACCGGTCGGATCACTTGCAAACGCGTTGTTCGAAGAGGTTCTGCAGCGCTGTTTCGAGCAAGCAAATCCTGTTTTTCACTTTAACGAAATATCACCTGAAAATTGCACGTCTATTGCCACTGACAGCTGCGGGATCAACAGGGGGAAGGCTTTCTCAGACAAATGCGCCCTGAATGAACCGCTCTACATCGTTTGCGACGAGGGCGCTGGTGATTTTGAAGCTGGTTACTTTTTGCAGAGATTCGGACGCTTGAATGTCAGTCGGGCAGTGATTTTAGAGCTATGGGGAGAGCGCGGCGTAACCAAAGAAATGTTCCAACCAGTCGCTGATATTCTGGTCGGTCTGGCTGTAAATGAATTTCACCAGATGTATGTTGCGATCTTTTTAGCAGCTGCTATCAGGCTGCCTATCCTTCGGGAACTACGCTTCTCCAACTGCACAGGAATATTACTTCAGCGAGATGACTTTCTTCCCTTCCCCTCACTTAGAGTGGTGCAGTTCAAATTCAGCACAATTGCCTCCATTGAGGACAACGCATTCGAGTCGCTGATGTATCTGCGACACATCACCTTCGAACACGGTTTCGACACTTCTTCTACTCTGTCTCCTGGACTAAGGAGTCATCTCAGTCTTCTTCATTGCAGCCGAGAATACAAATGGCTTCGAGATTGGCTGCAACTACGCCCTTATTTGCTTGCACCAAAAAATCAGGACGTATTGTACCGTCTTGGAGGCGTAAGGAGCGCAAAACATGAGAAGGGATCGATATTCATTCCTGTTGATTGTGCCACGCCCAGATTTATTGCCGAAAGTATGGACGGACCGTTTTCATCCCTGATGGAAATGTAGAATATCATGTGATTTTTGGTCCAGATGCCGGACAGTCAAAGCCACTGTTTTCTTTACGTGTATTATCAGTCTGAATGAATGTAACGGGGCATAATGGGAAGAAACGGCTAATTAGTTTATGCGTAGAAGTCATTCCAGTTTATGAAAAGATTTCTGAACACGGAGTTGAGTTCACAAAATTTAACAGATTTCAGCCACATGTGTTTTCGAGCCTGATTCCAGCCACTAGCATTGAGTACGTCAGTGGGGTTTTGCTGCAAATTTACATAATGTTTTCATTAAAATATCATATCCAGAATTCAACTTCAAATCGACTAACATTAGTCAAACATGTTTTGGGAAAAGAAGGGGACCCGAGGAGCGTGTTTTGGAAGGGGATCAGCCCAGGGAGCATACTTTTTTAGAATTTGCCGTTGGCTTTGCCTCTTGAGTCTCACAAAAGTGTAAGCTAACTAATGCCAATCGACTTCAAAGTGAATTTGGGAAGGGATGATTTCCGAAAAATGTTATGTATTTGAAGAAAGCTCCATTATACTAGCAATGTGGCCGAAATTTGGATTGATAAAGGGTTGCCTAGAAATTTTTCTGACTCCAAATTCCACACTCTAGTGTATTACGAAACGCAACAAATTCTGTCGAATTTCAATGGGTTTCGCAGAAAGGTGGTGACACTTTGACCGTTGGGTTGACCGGACCTCCCGTAAGCAGCATAAACTTTTAAGGCTTTTTACCTTTGAGAAGTTGTCCCCCCCCCCATCTAGGTTGAGGGGTCGGGAAACATGTTTTAGCAGCCCCATCCAGCAGGTTTGCCATCCCTTCTAGGCCGACTTCGATCCGCCACTGCAAAAAGGTGGCATTGGCAGCAGAATGAAACATAATGACGGGACTGAATTCTGAGTATATTCTTATAGAAAGCTGGTGTTCGGACTGCGTGAGTGACCAGTGGAGAGGATAGACCCTTTCACTGACCGGCCTGCTGCCATTCCCCAGACGTCGAAAACATATTCTCCCCCCCCCCCAAGTCAACCGAGCTGTGCCTCCAGCAAGAAGATAAACTTTACCGTCGTTTGCCCGCTTGGAAGGGAACCATCTACCTTATATATATTTCTATCTGAATCTGTTAAGTATTTAGATGTTAAATGGCTCGCTTGTGGCCATGTTCCTCACCTGGTGACGAGTTTGCCCTTACGTTACCGCTAACAACTTATAGCCCATAATATAATAATATAATAAACCTATAGTTCTTTCGGTTCGCGCCCTCATTGAAGCAAGTTTTATGCAATACTGCCCCCCCCCCCTCATTACAACTTTCCACAAAGTCCCCTACGGATAACTTTCAGACTAGGTTTCAGGCTGGGCAGTGTAATAGCTGGAATCAGACTGGTTCTAATCTGGATGCGCCCAGCCTGCATTTCCGCCACAATTTAGTCTAGAATACAGGCTACATTTTTGTAAATTTTTTGCCTCGTATAAGGCACCCACATTCCACCATGGTTTCACCCTGGATTTTGTCCAAATCTCTTGAAAGTTTTTCAACTGGCACGGAAGATTAGTTTAGGGTGCAGACTGCGTGGTTTAGTTTCAGACTTGTCTTGCGTCGCCTGGCTTTCAAAAAGTTAATCTGTTGTTTTTGTTCTCTTAAAAATGAACACGTAGTGGCTGCGCGCGCGTACAAGCAGGGCTAGTCGCTTAGTTATCAATCGAACAGGCAGGGCTAGGGCTAGTCGGTTAGTGATAGGTTTTGATGGGTTAGTGATGGGGTTCGATCAAATGGCCGGTGCCATAGTGATAGAAAAGCTTAGTACGCGCGCGTTACATTGACCATATAAATATCATATCATTTTGAATCTTTCGATTTCAATTAAACATGAATATAATTCCATTTTGCGCAAGTTGCAACTTTTTTTTGAATCATGAGAGTTCTAGTTTTATGAGACATCAAAAAATTTGTGCTCCTGTTTTGTTGCTGCTGTGTGGAAGCTGGCTGAATCCAACGACTTGCAACGAATCCCCTTTTATTGCTCGGTAAGTGTAGTTCCCACTTCATGTATTTATCTTTAGATTGCTGATAAGGTTTTTTCAGCAGAGGTTTCGGATTCAGTGCTCTTTTTTCGCAGATTGCTCTGCAAGCCAAGAACGGAAGTGGGATGTCATATTTAAACCGTTTAACTTTCTTAAAGTTTGCCATCTTACTGCTTTAATTGGAATCTCGATCTAATATTTTGGTACTCTTGGTTCAGTTTTTTACTTTCATTTTGAATGTGGCTTGGACGAATTCCTGTAAATTAATTGATCATTCCCATCGGTCTATAAAAGGCACGCTTATAGGGTAATGTAATTTTTGATTGGCCGAATCGTTGAAAAAACAGGGTGAAATCAGGGTGGAAACCAGCTTGGTGCAGGGCCGACCTATGCTGATTTCGCACAGAGATCCAGGTTGTATCCAGCCTGCATTCCAGCCAAACATTGTCGTATATAATCTTGAAAGCATCAAACATTCAAGTCTTTTCACTCAGCCATTTTGACTGGATTCCAGTCTGTTTTAACGTATTCAAAACAGGCTGTATTTGGGCAGGAACCAGTCAAGAGTTATCCGTGGGGTCTTTTATGCCCCTTTTGTGTAAGAGTTAGGCCTTCGTTACCATTTGAAGAATGGCAAGTGCAGACAGCTGCGTATTCAGGTTCCCGCCTGGGTCGTTCCGTACCCGTTATCCGGTCTTCCGTCAGTAGCCCAGTTTGGATTACCGATATATGCGCTGCGGGTACCTGCTTCGCTGCCGCAGCAAGAGGCACTCAAACGAACCAGAATTTATTCGAACGGAAAGGATCTGTACCGTATCTAGGTACGTCGAAGTGTTTCTGTGAATGTCCCCTACGGTTCACCTCCGTCGGTGATTGAACGCGAAGAACCGACAGAATGTTTAAATGCAGACTGCCAATATAGGAGGACATTTATCCAGTTCATAACCTAGCAATATACCCAAAGTCTAATAATTTCGCGAAAAAACGCCCTGCGGTGCGGAGGACGCTGTAATTGAAAAATTCTATCACATCCTTTGGGAAGATGTTATCCACCATAAACCGGTCATTTATGCAACGCCTTATGACGCTGATAAATAAAGGTTAGTACATCATACTGTAACACATGTTTCCACATCCGCTTAGACTGAATAATTTGTCACAATCAACATGGTATAATCTTTCCCCTTGATGACTTTGCCATTTGTTGTCGGAGCTATATAGTTGATTGAGAATCGTTTTTTTGCAAGTCATCAGAGGCGTATCGGGGGGCACTAGGCCAATCCCCCCCCCCCAATTAACTCTGGAGT
>LRSR01003054.1:0-10634 GCA_001579985.1 Hypsibius dujardini
AGACAGACAGACAGACAGACAGACAGACAGACAGACAGACAGATTACTCAGCAATTAATGAATTGCGTTACTTCCATATAATTCTTCTTACCGGAGCAAACACATGACCTTCTTCCAAGCTAGTATCCAGTTCCTCACGTCGTCTTAACTTTTTCCCCAATTTATCGAGTCCCAACAAGTGATCTCTGGCCTCCATCACCAACTGATAGCCGGCGAAGTTGCCCAACTCTACGAGAACCAAAAAACGCGCTGTCTTCTGCCATAACGAGCGCAACATGGTGAGACGATCCTTGCTGGTAGGCAGTTCCAGCAGGGAATGGGCACTGCATACCAGATCGTATTTCCTCTGTAATGGAATCGCGAATTGCTTTAAAAAAAAACACAATAGAAGAGTATCAAACAGGTTAAGCCACAATAAGACAAGCAAACGAACATCAGTAAGTCAGACAGACAATCATATAGACAGACAGACAGACAGACAGACAGACAGACAGACAGACAGGCAGACAGACAGACAGACAGACAGACAGGCAGAGAGAGAGGCAGACAGACAGGAAGACAGAGAGGCAGACAGACAACAACGCAGACAAGCAATATTGACCTCATGTGAGGCAGGAAAATGTTGCCGGAAATAGGCCTTGCTGAGGAGAGGCTCTTCTCCATTGGTGCCATTATCAATGAGTTCCTTCGCCGTGTTGTTCATATCCGGCGAAACATCCACGCAGTAGTACTCTTTCAGAGAGTCAGGAAAGACCGCGTTCGCGGCGAAGGACACCGTGGCCACACCGGATCCGAAGTCGAGAAGACTGGTCGGAGCAAAATCCGGCAGGCGGTCCCGAATCTCGGAGAAGACTCGTGTCAACACGGCGTAGTCCTCCGGGAATCGGTTCGCCACGTACTGCGCGCACATGTAGGGGGTGTAGTCCACCGGGCGCCAGTGGTGGAATTCCGACCGGAGCTGCGGCAGGACGCGCGCCTCTACGGCTCTACTGAGAGAAAGGAGCTCTTCTTCCGACATCTTGGATCTGGAGAGCTTAACGTCATCTGCAGAAAAAAGACTGAGCTATAAACTAAAAACAGATTAAAATTTAGTTCAGTAGCGGAGTTATTTAAATTTTTGGCTCCCTCGTCCCTCCCTCCCTGGCAATAATTTAACGCCTGGAAAACACGGGAAGACTTCATTTTCCATGACTGTAAAAACTTCTAAATTTCGGATGAGATTTGATTCCTGAATATTTTTACATTCTTCTTCTTTCAATTCAATTTGGAATCGATTGACATCAGCAGAATCTTTTTCGATGTCAGGGGGTGGAGCTATGAGTCAATTTCATTCCAAACCGGGAACTTTCATTTTCAAATTAACAATCAATCAATCAATCGATCAATCAATCAATCAATCGAACAGTCAGTCAATCAATCAATCAGTCAATCAGTCATTCAGCCATTCAGTCAATCAATCAATCGATCGGTAGTTTCCTGATCGGTACCTCGAGCGAGAATTTCTCTCTCCAAAGACTTTGCCCGTCTCTGAATGTCCGAAGCTTTGGCCGGTGGTTTGCGATTTATAAGAAGCTCGCGAAAGCTCAGTGCATCACGCCTCAGTTGCAGTGGATCAAACTCTGCAAAGCGAATAATGAGGGCACAAATTGTTAAGTGGACGGAATCGTACATTCAATCAATCAATCAATCGAATATTCGAATGCGCACATTCATTCCATGCCATGAAAAATTTCATTCACCGTCAATTGAATAGTATGTCGAACAAACTATTAAATGCTCTATCATAAAAAGGTTGTCCTAAACCAAACCAAGTCGAAAATTGTAAATAAAGTAGTAAAAGGACCAAATAACAAAAGGAGGCATGCTAAAAGTTTGCCGGTCAACAAATTGTCAATTCATCAATCAAGCGAACGGACGAAACAGTATGCCAACTTTCAGTCAATCAAGCGATCAATCTACCATACTCATGAGCATCCGGTTGATGGACATGGTCAACTGCAACGGCAGATCTCTGGCTCCCAGGTGGATATTTCCAGGAAGACGGCCCGTCCGCGTTCTTTTATCCACATCCGTGTCGAGATCCCATTTGACGGCACGGTCAACTTTCGCGGCAAAACGCCGGCACTGATGATGGGAACTGTCGAGGAGTTCTTGGCAAAGGAGCGAGCGACCCCGAAAACCGATCCTGCGACAGGCCAGTTCCATTTTTTATCAACAGTTTAGCTTAAATTCTGTTAAAATTCTTCCTTAAAAACAGAGAGCAGATAAAAATAAAAATAGCAGATAAAAAGCAAAACAAGAAGTTACTGTACAAAATGTTCCGCGGCGGCGCGAAGAACCAAATGTTCTGTGGGGGAGAACCAAATGTTCTGTCGGGGAGAACATCCGTAACCGCTGAGAATAATAATATTCGCAACTCCGGAGAACATGTTCTTTCGCAGAGAACAGAACTGGCAATTGGGTAGAATAGTATTCATAACTGCGAAAAACGTGTTCCATTGCAGAGAACAATATTCAGAACCGCGGAGAACAAGATTGGCAACCGTGGAGAACAATATTCGGAACCGCGGAAAAGATATCCAAAAGCGGGTTATTGCTATTATTATTGTTCAACTAACGCAGACAAACCCTTGTGGGATATACAAAGTCTGTTTGAAGGTACTACGGACAAACAGGAACTCTACAAGAAAGTCATCACACGCGTCTTGAAGATGTTAAGAGATTCACATTTCCAGAGATCAGAAGGCATAGAACTTTCAAGTAATCTCAACCATCTAGCCGACATCGAGTTACTCATCGCACTCTTCACATTCACTTCAATTCGCCGGGTCTTGCGGAAGTCTCGCACACGGTCGCGGAAGGTCAGAAGGACTCGCAGGTAGCCTTGAATGGGCGCTTTGTCGTGATTGAGGATGCGATATAACCAAACTGCCTCCTGAAGTGTCCAACGCTTCGCAATCAGAGATGTGCAACTTCGAAAAAAAAGCAATTCCATTTCCATTCCAACTCCGGGCCAACTGCGGGTGGATCTACTCCGAACTCCTAATAGAACTCCTAACAGTGGTTGCTACATTAGGAGTTCGGAGTAGATCCACCTGGAGTTGGCTCGGAGTTGGAGTGGAATTGGAATTGCTTTTTTCCGGAGTTGCACATCTCTCTTCGCAATGTTCTTCATACCGAAACGTATAAACAGGGGAAATATATGACATGAAAAACAGTATTCAGATTTTGTTGAATTTCAGCATTTCTGACCCAAAATAATTTTGTGAATCGATTGGCATCAGCCGAATTTTGATCAGAAAACAGGAGACAGAGCTAGATTGGTCATTCGACCTGATCGAGGAGTCGATTGATTGCTTGATTAACTGGATAACGGTATCAGTGCAGCCAATCTCTTGTGCTGCCCTTAAGCCCATGAGTGATGGGTCACCGAGCGAGGGCTCACTCGCTCACTTACGCTCGGCGCCCCATTATTCATGGGAATCTGAATCAGATGCAATTCGAAACCCATCGCCAGTTGCGCCATTTAACACCCATCAAAACCCATAAAAAACCCATCTACAGATGTTGCCATTGAAACCCAACCCCGTCGCGGCGGCTCGCTTGCGCTCAGGTCAGTGATCAGGCTCACAGTCATTTTGGCTAACCGATGCTTGATCGATTGACATGGTAACGGTATCAGCGGTTCCATAAAATACTGTTTGGATCAGAAATTTTTTAATTTATTGTAATCTGGCACATTGGCTAAACGACCATTCAAAATGTTGTAGTTCCGCCCCCTGACCTTGAGTTACAATTCGGCCCATGTCAATCGATTCAAAATGTTGTTTTGGGTCAGAAACGGGAAAAATGTACTTCAATCTGAGTGCTGTGTGCAAACGACCAATCAGAACGCTGTAACTCCACCCCCTGACCTCCGGTCGGAATTCGGTTAATGCCAATTGGTTCAGAATATGTTTTGAGTCAGAAGTGATCAAAATTTCTAAAATCTGAATACCATCCCTAAACTAGATCGTAACCGAAACAGGTCCGTCGTACTTGTTGACTTTGTAGTTTCCCATCGCACGAATTGCTTGTGTTTGCACCACTTCCAATCTCTCACGATTTTTCCCGTGATGTTGCAGCCCTTACAGGGGAGGAACACGTTAGATGCGGCTCGACAGATGCCTTGGGTCTAGCGTTGTTAATGTGCGCTGTCCATTTTCAAGTGACGATCGATGGTGACTTCGAGGTACCGGACTTATTTCAGTTCCTAAGTACCAAGAACAATGGGGCCGGCTGACTCAGGACTTTGGCCGCTGGGTGGTGCAGAGCAGCATACCGACACACACTTGGCGTTCAAGGCAAGCAGGTGATCTTCGAATCAATCTCGAGCGGTGCGCAACATGTTGTTGAGACCGTTTGACAGCCGCTGCAGCAGTTTTAGCGATGAAGTATACGGCGGTATCGTCAGCGAAACATTCGAGCGATGGTTGTTCGGTTGCTGGTTGCTGTGTCAACATTCTGTTGACATGAATGGTAAAGAAGACAGGTCCCAGGACAGTCCCTTGTGAAACGCCGCTGGTGATAGGGAAGGACGGGGGGGGGGGCTGAATCTTTTTGTCCGACCGCCACAGTCTGTGTCCGATCGACCAGATACGAGTGGAACCAGTGGCCGGGCCGTGTCTTTTCAGCGCCCTTCACCAAATTACCATTGTAGAGACAATTATACTTAATAGCAGGACTGTACAATTGAGACGACCTAATCTCCCTTCGAGAACCCGGAAGTCCTGTTGACCTTACGATACACGATAACTACGAGTACTGCTTTTCGAAGTTATTACTTGCACAACAAATTGAGAGAAGCCGAGATCGCAAGCCGATGAAAAATTAGACGCTGAATGAGAAGCTAGAAAACGAAGCGAGAAGCCGATTCTCGAACCGAGCTTCAAGACTCATCCTTATCGTTTGGACATGACAACAATCTAAGCAGGCGCATTCTTCACTTGACACTGAAACATCACTCTCATAAGACAAGAACGAGAACTACAGCATGATACAGCTGTGCCGCGGTTACTTTGTGGGTCGCTCTTTGGGTTCTGGTAGGCCATGGGGGTAAAACGCATCAAATGAGTTTTGATTGATAGTTATCACAATACTGCAAATGTTACAGGCATTCTTGTCGTTTCTATCAATTTCGTCTTCCCAAAGTTTTGTCTTCGACATCTTTCCAACGCTTTCCACGATATTAACTGTCTGAGGACGAGGAGTGTTCCTTTGGATCACTTCGACGGGAGAAATAGGCGCCCGAAGCGAATTTTAACCGATTCCGCTGAAATTAAAGCCTTTGATCTTAGAATTTGTCACTTTACCTGAATCCACACAAAAATGTCAGGAATTTGATGACGAAGATCAGGATCCGAGGTGATCCAAAATGGATCAGGCAAAATGCGTCTCTTCTTCGAAATTTTTTCACATTAAGTACGATTTTTTTCTCAACTTTTTGAAACGGCAGATCTCAAGCCATCTCGGATGCCCATAATTTGGATGGACAGATGAAGGAATCTGATATCCAAATCCCGCACAAAAAAAATCAAGTCATCGGAAAACCCTGAGCAGGCTGCCCAATGCGCACCGTCAGTGTAGGCTTTTCTGTTGTGGTTTTTTTTGCTGGGGAGTATAATACACTGTGTGTGCAAAGACAACTCGGCATTACAGGAAAACTGCCATTTGAATCCTGTTATTAGCATACGAGCGCATTAAGCAGCCTACACGCAAGTGATCCAAAATGGATCAACTCCGTCCTTAAGGGGACGTCAAAACACCCCGTCCTCAGAGAATTAAGAGTTTTTTTTATCGAGTCTGTTGATCTGGTCCAGAGATTTTTATACATAAATTGTTGTGTCAACATTTTAAAAGAGTTTCTTGCCGACCTGATTGTTTGATTCTGTGGTGCCGTAGAGTTTTTCAAAGTCCAATAAATCAATCAGCAGCTAAGCCAATCAAACGAGTAATTGTCCCATATGACCTACCAGAACCCAAAGAGCGACCCACAAAGTAACCGCGGCACAGCTGTAAATACAGTACGAGTACATGTGAGCAATATGTGGCACATGAGAATCAACCTTGAAATATTGCCTGGCAAATCACAACAAATACGAACGTCACACAATCAATCGATCGAGCACAACGAATAAGCTGTACGAAATCAGCCAATCGGAGAACAGTGAATCAACTTGAACGTTCGATCGAGTGCAGGGTCATAGCGAGAGAGGCGGGGCTTAAGTGTCCCTTGAGATCGCGAGCATGCAATAGTTGATTTATTTTATGTTTTATTTTAAACTAAATTCAGCAGCGAATATGAATAATAATACCATACTCTACGCTCCCGATCTCAAGGGTCGATTATGCCCCGCCCGCTCTGATTTACATCAAGCTTGAGCGGATCGTTCAATTCCGTTCACTTATCCGTGATTGGCTCGTTGGTTTTTGCCTGACAGATTATGCAACCTTGCTTGATTGAAAGGATGATTTTGGTTTCAAAATGTTCGTCAATATAAAGTTTAAGTGAATCTGAATGAACAACCAAGCGAGCGACGGAACGTGTTTTCGGGCCGGACCTAAAGTCGGCCCTTGAGATCGGGAGCGTTCAGTGATTAACAACAATCTACGTCAGGTCTGTAGCACGTGGGCGTGGACCAGAACAAGAATCTGAAGAAGTCTGTCCAAAATTACTGTAATTTCGCGTTAGACAGGGACAGTGTACGAGCTGTGGAACGTTTAATCGGCCACGCGGCGCTTGTGGTGTGCGTACGGTGCACACAGCCGTGCACACGTTCCACTCCAGTACAACTGTCCCTGTCTAACGCGAAAATACAGTACTGTAAAATTCCGATCAACTGGTGCTATTGCGCAATCAGCTCAATCAAAAGAGACCGGAGCTGATTGGCTGCAAAAATAGGCGACACAAGACTGCACGTCATTCTCGCTACAAATTATCTGAGAATCGGATGATTGATTACTTGATTGAAGCACGTCAGGGTTTTCGGCCCGTCGGAACCAATTTACTGGGGGGGGGGGTTCAAGAATCCGCACTAGTTGATCGGAGTTCTACAGCACTGTAATTCCACCATATGGGCTTGCCGCTTTGGTCCTTCCTCCTCGCTGAGCAAGCCTATCCTATTTACAGTACCTGCGGAAATTGCAGTCTTGTCGTTGCCGTTGCCGTTGCAGTCATCCCGCGTTGCGTCTTGCGTCAGTCGCTGATTTCAAATTCATTTTTTATTTCGAGTGCGCCCACGTCTGCTTTTTTGTATTTTTATTATTATTGGCTGCTCATTTCGTTACATTTGTCGCCCTTCTTCGCACGTCATTTCCCCCCATTTTACCTGTCACGCGATGGCATTCTTTCGATTTTAGGGATGGAAAAAGGGACGAAATTACTGTCATCGTTTTATTTATCTGTGGATTTTTGCCTCCATCGTAGTTGCGTCGAACGCGAAATATTGTCGTCTACGTGAATTCTCGCTTTCCGTCTGGTATCACGCTTTTCCTTGAGGTACTTTATGCTCCTTTTTTTGTGGAGTGAAAACTATGCATTCTTTTGTCATAATAAATTTTATTTGTCGCTTACGCATTTTGAAAGTGAATGTCAAACGGCCAATCAATCAATCAATCGCGTACACTCAACATGCTTGATGGACTGTCAATCAATCAATCAATCGCGCACACGCAATATGCTTGATGAACTGTCAATCAATCAATCAATCAATTGCGTACACGCAACATGCTTGATGTTTATTCGTCTAGTTAGCGATATCATTTTTAAAGAATTAAACATGTTTTTACGTTGAATTTTATAATACGATTGTCGATAGAGATTTTCATTATATAATTTCTTGCTGGGGGACAAATTGGCTTTGCCAGTTAATATTTTTCTCAAAATTTGGAGTGAGTCAATACATCAATCAATGGATCAAATTCTGTGCTCGCAGAGTTCTTAATTGATTTACTCGCACTTAAATTGCAAGGTTTGCCTTGCGCATAAAACTTTCTCTTTTTTTTATCTGGGGGCTAATCAGCATTTTTTAAAATTTTACTTTCCATTTAAATTACAGGTACGCTTCCTGCCGGAGGGATGTATCTTTAAAACTGGAATTCAATCCCGAGGCTATTCAGTCAATCAATCAATCAATCGATGGCTCAGTCAATCAATCAATGACTCGAGCATTGTGCTTCATTGCTGACCACTTGCGATGTCCCTTATCTTCTACTCACACTGATGACTGAAGCAACAACGGAGTGATTTCGGTGTTGTGAGTCGACACAATAGGCTTATCAGACGGGTGGAGAAAGTGGAATGGCGGCAGTCATAAATAGCACCATGTCGTTATCGTCACATTCTAAACTGGATAATTTCGATATCGCCGGCATTGTTATCTATTTTATTGTCGTCGTTGGGGTTGGACTTTTGGTAAGTGTGGCCGTAATATCGGTACCGTAGCGGATCGTTTATTGAAATGTAATTTTCTTATCAGACAAAAATTGCTAGTAATCCAATCAATCAATCAATCAACCGACACTGGTTTAACCCAAGTCAACCCAATCAATCAATCAACCAACACTGGTTTGACCCAAGTCAACACTCGCAAGGGGTCAATTATTTCTTGTCAAATTCAGATCGCTCCTAATCTTTTTTCCTGAATACTCTCTCCCCCACTTTAATTTTAGAAAATATGGCTTGCGGCAGTGGGGCTCCAGTTCAGTGGGAATAAATTCGGGGAGAACCCACTTGCAGCACAACATCGCGCACGGTCTCTTGATTGATTGATTGATTGATCAACGGGTTCGAATTTTCAGTTCTTCATTGTAAACGGGAATCATTTTCCCTCCTCTTGCACCCAGTTGAAATAATTGGATTGATATCACTAGAATATTTTTGAATGTACGGGGACAGAGGTCGGAGCTATGCGTCAAGTCTGAAATATCGCTCGATATAACTTCGGTTGTCCTTTTGTTTCCGACTCGATCCGTTCGAGAATAATTCCTCGCTCCGTCCCGTGAATGAAAAATATTCTGCCAATGTGAATCAGATTATTTCAACTGGGTGCGAGAGGGGGAAAAATGATTCGCATTTACAATGAAGAACTCGAAATTCGAACCCGTTGATCAATCAATCAATCAATCAATCAATCAATCAAATGAGCGTGAGCGACGTTGTGCTGCATGTGGGTTCTCCCCGATTGTTTTCCCACTGAACAATGACTCCGCTGCCGCGAGATATATTTTCTAAAATCAAAGTTGAGGGAGGAAATAGTCAAGAAATTTTTTTAGGCGCGATCTGAATTTGACAGGTAACCGACTCATCGCAAGTGCTGGCTTGGGTTAAATCAGTCTTGCTTGATTGATCGATCGACTCTAATTATTAACAATTTTTATTGTCTGTTGAGAAAAATGTCTTCCGACGAAATATAAAATGTCGAAAAATACTTTTTCGTTAAATATGACCTTTGTGTTTTTTTTATTACACTAATTTTCCCGTAATTCGTTTCAGTCGATGTGCACGGCGAAAAGGAACACCGTCTCCGGCTACTTTCTCGCCAACAAAGAGACCAAGTGGTATATTGTAAGTTTATAAAATATAATTGCGGAATTATAACTTAATAATTGGAATGATAATATTATTTTTATTATATTTTTATTATATTATTTATTATTTTTATTATAGTATTTTTAATATATTATTATTATATTATTTAATATTTTGTAATTTTTATTATATTATTTATTATTATATGTTATTTTTATTATAGTTATTTTTACGTTATTATATATTATCATACTATTTTTTTTAAAATATTATTATACCTTTTATTTTTTAATATTTTTTATTGACACAGGTCGGGGCGAGTCTGTTCGCCTCAAACATCGGGACGGAACACTTTGTGGGGCTGGCCGGATCCGGTGCAGCTGTCGGTAAGCGGATGCTTCCTTCCACTGCAGCGTGTTTGCTCGGTTCTGCCCAAGTAGCCCTATATTCTAAAGGTCGTCATGTTTTTATCTCCCTTCAGGGATCAGCGTGGGCGCATTTGAGATCAGTGTACGTAACCCGGCCGAGATAACCAATCAACTTTTCCAACATTTTTATTGACGTTTTCTTGCCAGTCATAATAATTATTTGCACTGTTCCCCCTTGGTCCCTTCGCAGGGTCTCGTAGCACTCCAGCTGCTGGGATGGGTCTTCCTGCCTGTTTACATTGCCAGCAAGGTACGCAGACGTGCAGTTGATACTGCCATCGTCCTGTCAGGTCGATCATGCGATCCTTTCTCCCGGAACTTCCGATATGAATAGGTTGCATAATCGCGGAGGGATTTTTCTCTCAAACAGGCGTATACGTTGCCGGAATACATCAAAAAGCGGTTTGGTGGGTCGCGGATACGGGTGTACCTTGCGATGATGTCGCTGACGCTGTATATTTTCACGAAAATATCGGTTAGTTCCCGGTGCAGACAACTGTGCGTGCAGTAAGACAGACAGACACACACACACACACACACACACACAGGCAGACAGACACATAGACACACAGACAAGTGGACAGACACATAGACAGACAAGCAGGTAGGCAGACAGACAGACAGACAGACAGACAGAC
>LRSR01003062.1:0-12302 GCA_001579985.1 Hypsibius dujardini
CTCCTCTCTCTCTCTCTCTCTCTCTTGCATGTGTCTTCACCGTTTAATCACAGTCATTGTGTGCATACTTGTAGTGCACCATGTAATCGCTCATCAAAATTAGATGATTACTTTGAGCTTTATTTCGAACATGTCTTACTTCGCATTCAAGTTCTTTGTTCTAGTCCGCAAAAAAGCGCCGATGATGACACGAAGAGTTTAAGTTGAATGAGTTGAATGGTGTGCGGCCATTTTAGGCGTGCACTATTTATTTTACAATACTTACCTGTTACAGAAGTATTTACTCTTCTCACTTGATCACCCGTAATTGAGTCGCGAAATTTCGCCCGGACGAAAAATGCAGCTCCCATTGTGTTTGATTGTTGTTGCGGCTTTGTGTGTTCCTGTGTTTTCGAAACCCTTCGGTGAGGATTTGCCAATTTATTTGATCACTTCAATCACAGGATTTAAATACACCTTTAATTTGTTAATTACTTTGTTGAAGACCATCTTATTTATTTTCAAATACGGGTGAATTAATTATTGACGCAACGAAGTTATTAAATTTGATTGCACGAAGTGACTAAAAGTCGCCGAGGTCGAAGTGACTAAAAGTCGCCGAGGTCCAAGAGACTAAAAGTCGCCGATGTCGAAGTGACTAAAAGTCGCCGAGGTCGAAGTGACTAAAAGTCGCCGATGTCGAAGTGACTAAAAGTCGCTGAGGTCCAAGAGACTAAAAGTCGCCGATGTCGAACTCTTGCCTTGCAATTTATTTGGTGTTTTTTTTCTTCTGTATCGTGTGCAAATTAATGTATTCTTTCGCAGAGTTCCTCGGCGCCCCGGAAGATCTCGCAGAAATCCAAGCCGAAGAACGGGAAGATGGCCTGCAAGAGGCCAGCGCGGATTCCCCCATCAGTGCGGAACTGAACGAGGACCTTGAAATGCGAGGAATGAACAAGGGAAAGACTGTTGACGCCAAATTCAAGACCATCGTCAACGCCCACCGTACTCGTGGCGGGCAAAAGCAGCTTCCGGTGGATATGAGTGTGAAGAAAAACGATCGCCTCAAAACTAAGCTCAGCTCTTCCGATAGTTATCAGGCCACGACCCCGGCTACGTGGTCCGGGATCGCCTGTACCCCGGACGCGTGGCCGGCGGTCGGGAAGAACGGACAGTGCGTGAGCACGTTGAACTTGGATTCGCAGTGCTCCAAACTGGAGATCTCCTCGTCCGCGGTGGATTGCGCCTCGGTCGAGGGTAACTGGTGTTGCTACGGTAAGTTAATTAACACCCTTAATCATCAGATTTTGTACTACGTTACTTTTCAAAATTTGGCGGGAATTCTTAGCAATCAATCGGCTAATTGTTTTTTTGAAAAAACCTCGCTGTCGCCTGCCTTAATGTTGTGACGACCAAACGTTAAAAATGGTCGGTTTGCACAATTCCGTCATTTCAATCATCGAGTAACCTTAACAGTAGGATATCCCGAAGTTGGTGAAAATTAACTGCTTCCAGGAAACTGCTTTGAATACTTAAACGTGCGGAAAGCGTCAGGAAATATTCATAAAAAATATCTCTTAAAGCAATAAGATAACAATAAATGCCGCAGGAGAATAACCATTGCCTCCGCGCTCCATCATTACGGACTGTGTAACCGGTGAAAACTCATGTAACCGCCAATGAAACTGCTGTCACCGTTCATACTGACAAGTACCAAAACAGTTTTTTATTTCTAAAAAGCATCTCTGTGCCAAATGTATTTCAGAAAAGGTAGTTCTACATAATTAAACATTTGTGTTCAGCGTTATAATGACATGCATGTAGAGTGACGGTAGAAATATTTATTGTTTTCAACAATAACCTTCCCGGGTTCTTTTACTGATGCCCATTTCATTTCATAGTACCGCTTCCCAGTATTAGCACGGCCAAGCCGGTGACCCCGGTAACGGAACCTAAACCACCAATTTCGACGCCTGCCGGGGTTACCACGACCTATGCCGCCGTAACGTCGAGCGCCGCTGCGGTAACTACCACCAAGGCCGCTGCCACAACAACCGCTGCACCGGTAACCACGCCGGTAACCACCACTACCGCGGCATCCGTTACCACAACAAAGGGTGCTGCCACCACAACAGCTGCCGCTGCTACCACCACATACACCAGTACCGTTGGTAGCTCAGTTGCGCCTGTTACCACTACTGTTGCGGCTGCCACCACCACCACAACAGCTGCACCGGTAACCACAACCGTTCCATCCGTTACCACAACAACAGCTGCCGCTGCTACCACCACATACACCAGTACTGTCGGTAGCTCAGTTGCGCCCGATACCACTACCGTTGCGGCTGCTACCACCACCACAACAGCTGCACCGGTAACAACAACCGTTCCAGCCGTTACCACAACAACAGCTGCCGCTGCTACCACCACATACACCAGTACCGTCGGTAGCTCAGTTGCGCCCGTTACCACTACCGTTGCGGCTGCTACCACCACCACAACAGCTGCACCGGTAACAACAACCGTTCCAGCCGTTACCACGACAAATGCTGCTGCGACCACTACCTATGCCGCTTCCACAACTGCAGCAGCATCAACCACAGTCTACACAACTGCTGCCAGCAGCTCTGTTGCACCCGTTACTACAGCAGTTACACCGGTAACCACTACCGCGGCAGCTGTTACCACCATCCAGACAGTTGCTACCACAACAGCAGCACCGGTTACTACCATCCAGGCCGCTGTTACCACGACTTACGTTTCTGCCACTACTGGTGTGGCGGCCGTTACCACTACCCAGACCGCTGCTACCACGACTTCCACAACAGTTAGGAGCTCATCCGTGGCACCGGTTACCTCAACATCTGCTCCGGTGGGTTCGACGACAACGGCGTACTACACGGTGGCCGCCGCGAGCCAGGCTAAAAAGGCGGTGGTGATGAAGGAGACAATCAGCGAATTTGTGGCGCATAACAAACATCGCAAGGAACACGAGCCCCTCGCCGGAAAAGTCCCCGTCGCTGCACCGGTGAAAACAAAGTTTAGCCAATCTGCCGCGGCTATCAAAACCATCGAAAAACAACCAGCCAAAAAGGGCGGACGACTGCCGTTCCGTGGACGGTCTGACGAATCGGAGGAAGAGGACATCGATTTAGTGGAGTAATTTTTTATCAATGCGGGATTTATTAGGGACGATTGTTTAGTAATTTATTTTACTATGCACAAAACGCGACTTCATCCCGTGGATAATGTGATATGTTTTCGCACGTCTTTTCATTAAGTTTTTAACGAAGTATCGAAGCTTGTTTTGGGTATCTCTCATTTACACTGATACCCACCTGGATTTGACTTGTTTAGAAGGAGATGCATGCAGCATGAAGAATTTCTGCACTTGCAGTTTTCAAGGACGTTACGATGAAGAACTTTCTCATTTTCAGGTCTTTTCTGTGTTTTTTTTGTCCTACAAGCAAACACGCGCATACATCAGACATGCATGTCCCTTTGACACGTAACTGGTTTGGCTTTCCGTACGAATGCTCGACGTCATTTGTTCTTGCCGCTAGACGATTATCAACTCACGTGCTCACGTGGTCACGTGGTCAAGTCACGTGGCCACAACACTTGTGGACCAAAATTCAACAAGCTCTTGGCATGGCTGAAGTGAAGAACGGTTTCTTCTCCAGCTGCTACAAAAAAACCATAATTATTGTTTAGCGACCCAAAAATTGAAGGCGTCGGGCGATATAGCACAAAGAATCATTTGGAACGATCTGACCTCAATGAAAAACAGATTCTCCATGCATGGCTTCCTGCGGCTGTATCCGTATCAAGAGAATGGAAACAATTCTTAAGACGGTAAAAAATAAATGAAAGAGCAAATCGCTCATCATTCTTTTTTGAAAAGAAAAGTTGTAACACAGTGGGAAAATTGGAAATTTTGCCTGATTTTCGGATTTTATCTGTAATAGCGCTTTGAATCAATAAAAGAATTTGAATTTTTTAATTCATTTTTTAAAAGAAAACCAAATTCAAATTGTGTATATATAAATTGTATTGAAATTTCAAAACTTCCTTTATTATTATAATAATAAAATTTGTCACCTAATTGGCAATACTGATTTTTTTAGGCATTGTTCTTCAAATGACGAATTCAGAATCACTTTGAAATATTTTTCTATTTAAACCCACTGCACTCCATTAAATGGGAAATATTTAGCCTCTAAATTTAGTTATAACCGTTTGATACTGGTGAGTGGTCATATCGCCGGACCGCGCCCCTTTCGTGTATCTCTCTGTCAATCGCTTCGCATTGCTCTAACTGTCAGACGAGCCTATAAATAGTGCTGGCTCACAGTTCAGTCTTTACGCTTCTCTCCTTTTACGTTTTCCTTCTTATTCTTAATGGCCTTATCGCATTTTGTTTTCGCAATTAATGTATGGCCGTCACAACGGCCGGGATTCGCCTTCGGTATCGATGATTGTGTCCCATTTCCAATTTAGTTTGTAATCGACGTTAGTCTGAAGTCAGTGGGCGGAGCTATAGACCAAAATTGGATAGCTTCGCGGAAATTATTGGTCCTTTTCGAAAGATACCCAGAGCTCCGCCCCCTGATAGCGGAAAGTAGTTGAATAATGCCAATCGACTTGAAATTGAATTGGGAATGGAACAGTGTCGAAATAACTGCTTTCAAGTTAGTTCTAAAAACCACCACTTTTACTTTGCCTGACTTTACCGGCGAAATACATTTTTATATTCATCACTGAAGTAGATCTACTGTAAATAAAAAAGTATTTTAAAGTGATTCTGAATTCGGCACTTGAATAATGCCCCATGTGAAGGTCAGTCCATGGCAGTTTCACAGTCCCATAAAGAAATGGGACTGTGGAAATGGAAATGGAAAATTTTGCTACCAGCGTACAATACCTGCACAGACTGATCGTACCCAGACAAGTAGCATCCAGGCAATTCATACCCAGGCAAGTAGTATCCAGGCAATTCGTTACTATCAATTTGTACTCATAGAATTCATAATCGATAGAGATGTTGAACATTTGCCCAATCGTACGAGGGGCTAGGCTTAATTCTGGTCACCCCTTTTTTGGCCTAATTCTGGCCACCCTAATTTAGTGAGGGTCACAGGTGGCGTGCCCATCGCTAAGGTTTAGGAAGTGCCACAGAAATTAGGCGATCGAATCTCGGATATCACGTTTTTTTTGCTTTACTTTTAGACGTATCAATCTTTTCGACCATTTTGGCTTAATTCCCGGAGAATCTAATTTCTTCCCACAAACAACCGGTTTTTAGCCGAAAAAACGACATTGCTAAAAAAAGTTCTTAACATGAAATGACAAAAATAGGAAGGATTGCGATCTTAATTCTGGATTTGCGGGGCAAATCAACAAACTTCCTTGTAGATTGGTTTACATTTGTTGGCATCTGTGGATTTGCTCGAACGCTTGCTTAGCATGGCGAGGCCATACAGGGGAGTGAGAGCGCATGCAGCGCCCCCTTCTAGTCTAGTGTGAAATTGTCAATCGGATTTCTGTCTGATTCCCTATCTCTTTTGACACGTTTTGCTCTGAAGCTGCACATCCAAACAATTTGAGCTTGTCATCAAATTATTCCGGTGTTGAAAGCCTTCACATCAGCGTTGATAGTCTCATTGAATTCGTAATAGTGAAACAATTCGAAACAATTCGAGCTCGGACATTTCGAACAGAGGTACATTTGATACAAGATGACAACTCGTAATCCGCTCACCGAAAACGGGGCACGAGCGAAACGCGTGCACAAATCACTCAACACTGAAAAAATGGCCTCAATCAATACTTCAAATACTTTATTTCTCTATGCAACCCTGCCCGAAAAAAAGCCCTGTCTTCTGATAAATTTTTCGGCACATTCGGCTGAATAATTTCGAATGCGTACTGTGTCCTCAAATCTCGGAAAGATCCTGCTTTGACGTACGCTTAAAAACTAACAGATGACAGATGTCTGTTGTTAGATTACCGGATTTGGATGGTCTTACTTAATCTTAAAAATGGAGAACCAAATGTCTGATTACGGATAGTCGGGATACGATTTACCCCTGGATATTATTTTTCTATAAGGACAAACTGTCGGGGTGCCATATGTCTTGGGGACGAAAAGTACCAGCGTACAAATGCAGAGGTACGATATGTCGGGATACAATTTACCCCTGGATATGATTTTTCTGTAAGGACAAACTGTCGGGGTGCCATATGTCTTGGGGACGAAAAGTACCCGCGTACAAATTCAGAGGTACGATATGTCGGTGTATGAGTTCTCTGGGTACCCATGTCGGGGCGCCTGCTAGCTTCTCATTCTGGCGGGCGGTTCGGCTGGTTATTTGACCATAGCTCAAAACTTCCGTTTCCATTCAATCATCACATTTTTAGGACGCTCAAAAACGTCTTTTTTTACCACTAATGGTTCGAAAATATCAGTCTGTTTACGAGCGACTTGTGCAAAATAGGGTGGCTCAAAAGAACGACTCAATATGACGTGTTTGTCTCAACCTCGCTGAATCGTACGCCATTTTCCTTCGGAATAATCTCCCACAATAAAACAACTTTTATGGACGTCGCAGGGAACAGTAAATTGTTGTCTGTATAAGTGCAAGTGCAGAAACATGACTAATTGTAAAGACGGAGCTATAAATTAGCACTGCGCGAGGCCTCATACCGGATCGACACGGTAATCGATCGAACTTTGTTAGCCCTGGAGCTTATCGATCGCTACCATAAACAGTGTTAATTGTCTCAGTGCCTCATTCATTTAACTGCTTCAACTTCTTGCAGTTCGCGCTGACTCCGACACCTAAAAAACAACCGACGTCTGCAATCAATAAGCATGAAACGCTCTCGTTCTCCGCTAGCTGTGGTAATTTTATTATTCTTCTGTACCATCAGATTAGATGCACAATCCTACAGTGCCGGTGAGTAACTGAGTAAGCTTCATCCAGAAGTGTAATCGATTACTACGGTAGTGTGTAGAGTATGAGGTGAAGTCTGTATTTCGACTCACCCTCCATTTGGCCCATAAATCGGCTTATTCATGAGTTTTTGTGGCAGGCGCTTGATTGTTTGATTTTTGAAAGTGCTATAGTATACTAGAATATAGTACAGAAAATCAAACAATCAAGCACCTACCGTCAGACAGAAACTTATGAGTGAGCCGATTCATCGGCCAACTGGAAAGTGAGCCGAAATACAGACTTCTCCTCGTAAATTTTCTATTCCCTGAGACGAATTTAGAGTGAGACAAACTGGTTGTTATTCTTTTTCAGATAATCTCAGCGAACGATGCGGATCCACGATCACCGTCCCGTGCGAGCCCACCGAGCATGGCCGAGCTGGATATTTATTCCTCACGGAACCCTTAACAGCCAACTGCAGCGTGACTTTGGCAGTCAACACATCCTCACCAAATTGTCTGTCGGGAGAAACGTACTCGCTTTATTTAAATTTTGAGTAAGTCTCTTTTTTGTTGCGAAAAAATATTTGCCGCTGCAGTTATTTTGGAAATAATTATTATTTATTTAATATCCGCACTAACGACGTGGTTTGTTGGTGTGACATTTGTCACGTCGGTCGGTTGGATACACGCATGGCCACAATTTTGGGTGGCAGAGTTGGAGCCATCAGGGTGGTCTGAGTTTGAGCCACTTTTGGCTAGAACTGCCACTGCTTTCTCCTGAATCTTTGATTTAATGCCCGGCCCAGAGAAAAAATTAGATTGCGCAAGCTGCTCTAAATTCTGCCAAAATATACACGTTCAATCAATCGATCAATCGAGTAAAGGCTGCATGGTCAGCTGTAGTCAAGAGCACGTACGCGCGGTGACTTAATTTGGCTCGAACTCAGACCACTCTCTTTGGCTTAAAGTCTGCCACCAAAAATTGTGGCCATTTGTGTAAATACTCGTGCGAAAATGCCTCAATTAAGTTGTATCGGATCATATATCGGATATCCGTTTTTTTGTATCGGACCATGCATCGGATACAAGTCAATTTTCGCACGAGATAATCACGTGTGTTTGTGGTGTATCTCTTTTTTGCAGCACTCTCAAGATCCACGACGACGCGGTGATCGTTACAAAACTGGACGAATTAACTCGTAATTCCATCAAGCTTAAATATCTGCACGGGATACCGCAGTCCGCGCACAACAATCTGAATGTTCCGTCAATGGCGCAGTATCTGTCCGAGTGGTCGGCGCTGCCGAAATTAACGATTACTCTGGCGGTGAAACAGCCCGCACGATCGTCATCCAAATCCCAGTACTATCTTGGAATGGGCTACAATCTCATTCATCGTAAGAAACAACCGACCTAACTCAGAAACGGTTCGGGATTTGACCTCCCGATGGAGGCGGTTTTTTTTACAAATACCTGTCCATAAATCATGATTTTACATTGGGGCCTCGGGGTCGCAACCACATCCGTTGTTTTCGAAAAATAACAAGGAAGAAAACAATTCCCGCACCACTTTGTGCTATGGCCCAGGGCTTGATTGATTGATTCATTAGCAATGTTTCCGAAGTTTAAATTTCATTTATCCCAACTAGTAAAAACGTTTGATTCCAAATGTTTTAGTACCCCTTCATTTAAAATTTAATTTAAAATCAATTGACATCAGCAGAATCTTTTTCGGATGCCAGGAGGCGGAGCTATGGATCATTTCTGCAACGTCACTCGGAAGCCTAGACTGAAACTAGCCCATAGCTCCACCCCCTTGCATCCAAAAAAGATTCTGCCGATGTCAATTGACAATGTCCCTTAACTTGAGACGATTTCCAAAAGCGGAATGCAAAGAGACCGTGCTTTATGTTTTTCAACCGGTAATAGAGCTATAAAGATGATGATTTCAGAATTTATTTCATTGGTCTGAGTCTGAAAGGTTTTCTGTCAGAATTTCGAAGTTGAGAAAACACTGAAGATGCCATTTTACTTGATTTTTTATTGTAAGGTTCAATTTAAAACGGTTTGACACTGTCCATTTGAGAATTCGATTTGAAATTCGAGCCATTTTTTGGAGTCCAAGGGAATGAGCTAGCTAGGCGTCATTTCTGGAATATCGCTCGGAAGTTTCTAGTCAGGTTTGAGAATGGCCATAGCTCCACCCCTTGATTTCCAAACACATTTCTGCTAATTTCAATCGATTCAAAGTTGAATTATGAGAGCGATCATGTCAAAATCTGCTAACATAAACCTTTTCCCAGGCGTTTTTACGTGACAATCAGGGAAAATAGAATCTTCCAGTGTTTTCTTAATTTCAAAATTCTGCTAAAAAAACGTTTCCAGTATTTGACTGATTAAATAAATTTTGAAAATCATCATAATTATAGTTCTATTAGCAAAGTCATTTTGTCTTCCACCTCTGAAAATCGCGCCAAGTAAGCCCGCTTAAATCCTAAAATATATTTCAAAATTTTGGAGACGAAACGAACTAAACCTTTCAACATGATCGCCGCAATAAACAAACGTCTTTTTGGCCCTGCCTATCTCGATGCAATTCAGACGAAGCTTCCAAAATATGGAAACGTTTTGAAATTTATGCATGAAATATTGCCCAACAGCGAAGACCTTTTTACTACTTAAAATCTGTGAATTAATGACAAGAGATCGATTCAGAAAGAACGGAACTTGGCTCACCCGGGGGTTTCCATCGGGGGTCTAATTTCCGGCAATTGTTGAGCCGACGCCTAGTAAAATTTGCAAATAAAGGCCCCACTGAAACAGGTAATGATTAATAACCAAAATATTTAGCGTGGCCCTCGTATACTACGTTCGTTTTTGCCACCTTCAAAGGCTTTGTAGTTAATGTATTTCAGGCATTCTAGAAAAATAATTAATGGCCTTATCGTCCAGCGTGTTTTTCTGGTAATGATTTAGTCAGATTAGCCAGCGTGATCACCGACATTTATGTTTGTTTTTTAATTTCATGAAAACATGTAAAGTCTGGTGTTTTTTTACAAACGGCAAATATTCAACAGGATCCTCGTCCAGTAGAGATTCTTACTGCAATGCCCTGGGCGGATACATCCAAATCTACCACATCTGCGACACGACTCGGGTCAACTGTCCCACTTCCTATCATGCCTCAGTGGAAGGACTCAACCCGGCTACCGCCATTGAAAAAGCTTCGTTCGCGACATGCAGGTGAGTGGTGAGTATCTATAACGTAGTCATATGCAGCTTCAAATTCGTCTCTATCTCTAACAAAGAGGTGAAATTCCGCTGTGCAGTTATTCAGGATCAACCGTCGCTGGTATCGCTGGTGGAGTGATATTAGCAATGTTCACGGTGATAGCGGTTGCCACGATCGCGCACCGCCAGTGCTGCACGAGGCGAGAAACTAATAACTGTCGCGGGTAAAATATGTTTCTTCTGTTCTAGTTTCAAGGCGCATATTTTGTTCTATTTATTTTTACGCTGAAGAAGCGTTAGGCTTATTGACATCCTGTATATATAGTACTGTATTGTGTGGATATGTCTAGTTCTGGTCTTCGTCTCGTTGTAATAAAGTTATTGTGAGGTTGACGTGTGAGGGCGCTACAACTACGACAGTTCATTGCAAGATCCAGAGGATCCGAATCGATTGCCACAAAAAGTTGTGTAGTATAAATGCCTAGGGGGGCGCTGTACATAAATGAAAACAATTCTCGCTCTCGACTAAAATTTTAATTCGCCCTCCACACTTTCGCTGACTAATCTCCGAATTTGCTTTCGACGATCTGTTTCCTACCGGCAAGTATATTATATACCGGGTGTATACGATTGCATATAACGCTGTAAAGTTTAGTATTCACAAGATATGCTGGGGCCTCCCCTTTCATAGTTGTTAGTTTGGTTAACTGAATTTAATATTTTTCCTTTTTGCTTGACCTCTTGAGGGGGGGGGGGATTAAGATAACAGATCAGAAAAAGTTCGATGTAGTCAAAGCCGGAAATTTTCAATGTGGCGCCATAAGGTTCTATTCATTATTCATCAGTGATACAGGGGATATTTGAAAAGCGGCAGTAGAAAGGCTTATTTTTTCGGCTGGCAATTCGATCGTCTAATACCCGTTGTAATGGTTCGCGCGCCATTGTTGTGCGGACTGACGGAAGAACAGCCCCTCGTCCCCGTACTTGGACGGCACACACTCGCTCTGGAGGACAATTTCACCGATCAGCTCCTTCACCTTAGAGTCCTCCGATCCCCGGGCGTGAACATCGTACACCACAGTACCGGCTTTCAGCACTCCAATGAGATCGAGACGGAAGTCATTGGTGGAGTCGCTTGGCGTGGCCAGACCGGCATGCGGCTGCAGTCGATGCTCCCACGGCGCCACGATGACACCGCTGACATTGGTTCCGTCGCCGTTCACAGACGCCTGCTCGAACAGACCCAGCGTATAAGGGTTCACCGGGCGCGACAGAGCGTCTCCCGGTAGGGATTTGATGGTCTTTGAGAAGCCGTCGAGCACGGCCTCAGGGTCGTTCTTCCCCATCTCCCTAGCAATTAACCGTTGCGTGAATTAGTCGCAAAACAGATAAAATTTATAAAATTTATACTGAATTTCTGTCTGTCTGTCTGTCTAGTTGTCTGTCTAGTTGTCTGTCTGTCTGTCTGTTTGTCTGTCTGTCTGTCTATCTGTCTGTCTGTCTGTCCTTCCATCTGTTTGTTTGTCAGTCGGTAACCTCTTACATGATGTTGCTCATCGAGTTGAGGAAGAAATTGTGGTTATTGCCCTGCCCGACCAAGTCCTTGATGTGGTGTAGATTACGTGAAATCTTTCCCGGAATGTAGATTTTCAACACGGCGGTCGGCGAAAACAGTTTGCTGAGGGGCGGCCCGTATATGGCGTCCAAGGAGATACGGATCAGGCCGATTCCACCAGTGTGGAATAGACCGGTGTACCGGGTGGTGGAGTTTTTAAAGGTGCGGTACACCATCTTGCAGACCACGGCGAACGGGGAGATGGTCATTCGGCTGCGGCCCGCGGGCATCTCATCCCCGGTGTGGATGAAGGTCTGCGCGAGATACTCCGGCATGCCGAGGAGAGTGAGGTTGTCGGTCGGTTGAGGGAACGTGGAGGGCAGCTCATTGAGGTTGTAGCGGGTGGCCAAGACCTGGTTCCACTGGAGAGCCTGTTTCTCCTCGGCGGTAAGGGTGACGTAATTGGTCGGTAAGACGGCCGAGTTGACGTAATTGGTCGGTAAGACGGCCGAGGTGACGTAATTGGTCGGTAGGACGGCGGAGGCGAGGGCGAAGACGCTCCCCAACACCACAGAGGCTAGAAGAGTCATTTTGATT
>LRSR01003066.1:0-16927 GCA_001579985.1 Hypsibius dujardini
AGAGATAAAATTCCCGCACCACTTTGCTATGGCCCGGGGCTTGATTGATTGATTGATTAGCTACGTTTCCGCAGTTTCAATTGTTTTCATCTCAACTACTGCAAAAGCGTCGTTTTCTGGAACAAGTTTCCAAGATGTTTGACATCCTTCCACTCCAAATTTGATTTGGAATCGATCGACATCAGCAGAATCTTTGTTGAGTGCCAGGGAGCGGAGTTATGGGCTAATTTCAGTCTAGGCTTCCGAGTGACGCTGCGGACATGATTCAAAGCTCCGCCCCCTGGCATCCAAATATGATTCTGCTGATGTCAGTCGATTCCAAATCGAATTTGGAGCTGAAGGGGAAGGGAGCTTCGTTATTTATTGCTTTTTTACTTTACTAGTACCTTTTGCCATCTATAGGAGCAGGATATGTACAGCATCAGCAGCCACAAGGGTCGCACCCTCAAGGGTCGCAGCCTCAAGGGTCGCAGCCTCAAGGGTCGCAGCACTCTTCCGCTGGTTACTATCAGCCCACCATGCCTGGATCCGGTCATCCCGGACCGAGTAATGTCTCCGCAATGGATCTGCCGCGTGGGTACGCCGTCCCGGGTCCACCGCAACCTGCTAATGCGATGCCCACCCCTACGGCTGCTACGGACAACGCTCCTCACCCACAGTACATCGAGCGAACGGACTGCTTGTCATGCTTGCTCGAAGTACCCCTGGCAGGCGAGCCATTCCTCACCGTGAGCGCCTGGATAACCTATCACTGCACCGTCCAGATGATCGAGTGTGTCTCCACCAACATGGGCAATCCTAACCTCCGCGGTATCGACAAAACCGTCACGTCCGCAGTATGTATCTCATCCTTTGATTGTTTGCTTGATGAGACGAGACACATTCAAGCTTGCACATTCCGGTGATGGGACTGATTTTAAGACCTAGTGCTCATATGTTTGTATATATTCAGCCGGCGGAGAAACTTGCTACGGTTCGCCAGTCTTTGATTGATTTGGTGTAGTATGGGCAAAGCTTGATTGATTTGGTGCCACGAGGCACGCCTAACATTGACTGAACGGTCGATTGATCGGTCGATTGATCGGTTGATTGACTAACGGGAACACTGAGGCGAGCGGTTGATTGATTGATCAAAGCGATTGATTGATTGATCAATTTGTTTTATTATTTGTTTGATGTTCATGTTTGACGAGTCATTCCGGGCAGTTTTATTTATTCCAGCTGTCGTGCTATGCCAGGCTCACTGGTTACGCTGAAAGACGATTCCACCACAAATCAAGCACAGACAATCAACCAATCAACCGACGAATTGTAATTGCAAGCGATGCTTCTGAACGCTTTAACATGTTTGAAGCACTGACGAAATAAGGCGCTCGCAGCGCACCCTGGCGCCCTTAGCCGTGCGCAGCATTGGGACTGTTTCATCGCAGCTGTTCAAATGGCAATTCCAATTTTGGTCTTTTTTGCCTTTTCTTCCAGGTGGAGAAGGGTCTAGCGAAAGTGGTGCTGGTGTGCTCCTTCAAGGGATGCAATAAGGAAATGCCGGATGCGGCGCGAATGCAGACTCACTGGAAGGTCAACCACTCACATGTGCCTGGAACAGCGGTTTCCGTGCCTGGAACAGCGGTTTCCGTGCCTGGAACAGCGGTTTCCGTGCTCGCACAGCCGCAGCCTGTTCCAATGCAGGTACAGCAGACTGTTGTGCGACCGGAAGTGCCCGGCGATGGATGTGGGCGGCACCATGGCGTGTCTGGTTTGCAGTATCCAGGTGGCGCTGGATGTTTCGACAGTAGACGCGCGATGCAGGAGCAGTTTCAGCAAGCCCAACGAAATGCTCTCAGGCAGGAGCAGCAGCAGCTTCATCTACAGCAACAACGGCAGCACGAACATGAACAGCAGATAAGGACACAACAGCGAGCCGGTCAGGTCTCCGGTCAGGTCTACGGCCAGGTCTCCGGCCAGGTCTCCGGCCAGGTGCTGCCGTTTGGTCCTGGTGCTCAACAGCAACAGGTTTGTTATTTTCCAAGTAATGATTCGCCGTTCGATTCAAGAAAATTAGACGTCAATTAAAGGAAACTAAACTAAAATCCATCAATGCCTTGACTGAACATGTTGAACATGTTGAAACTAAAATCCATTAGTGCCTTGACTGAACATGTTGGAACTAAAATCCATGAATGCCTTGACTGAACAAGTTGAGTTGACTCATTTTTTTGCTATTTCTTTTGCTCATCTAAGCTTTCGTTGTATGATGATGCGACCTGAATCATTCTCTGCAAAAATTCGTCGTTGGTAGGGTCAGATTGTTACTTCCCGTTGCGATCAGTCTGATTGCCGATTGCTTAACCAACCTCCCATGATGCAGGACCTTCGACACGGACAAATCGCCCCTCCTCCCGAGTACGCCTTCACTTCATCCTCGCCTTCCGTTTTGCGTCGTGTCAGTGCGGACGGCCGCATTGGCGACGCGAATTTGGGCCGCTCCCAGCCGGTCGCCGCTCCGTCCGCCAGTCCCCTCCTGCAGCAGTACCATTCAGAAACCTCGCCGAATTCCACATCTCGCTATTCGCCTGTCAGTCCGGCTTCGGTCATCCTTTCCTCAGGCTTCTCCAACTTAACCGCCTCCCAAATGGCCATGGGGATCATCGAGGGCCACGGCAGTGACGTCATGGGCCACGGCAGTGACGTCATGGGCCACGGCAGTGACGTCATGGGCCACGGCAGTGACGTCATGGGACAGGGAAGTGACGTCCTGGGACAGGGAAGTGACGTCATGGGCGAGGGCTCTGACGTCATGGGTCGTGGAATGCCGCTCCCTGCTTCCAGGTTTGTTCGTTTGTTTATAAGTATGAAAGTGCAGGACATTTTAGAAGTTCTTTTTAGCGCGACCTTGTTGTTGTGAGTTGTAGCTCGGATGCGGTTGCTGAGACGGTTGAGGAAGCGGTTTTCCCGCATGTGTCGGTGAATCCTGCAGTCCCTGGTATCGCTTCCCCGTACGTTTCGCCGGTTTGTGTGTTTTGAGTTGCCGGAGACTCGGTCACGATTCCGCCCGCTACGACCAGTCGTAATTCTAATTTGGCGCATGGAAAATACAGTTCAGACCTTGATTGATTTGGTTTCCTGCCTGAGAATTGGTTTTTTTATTGCACTGACCGCGGAACCATTGACTTGAGTGGTTGATTGCTTGATCTACTGGAGATTTCCATTTTCCACTGTAAAAACTTCATTTTTGAGAAATGGTTCAAGTCAAAAGATTTTGAAATTTTTCCTTTCAAAATTCAATTTGAAATTTTCCTTTCAAAATTCAATTTGAAATTTTCCTTTCAAAATTCAATTTGAAATTTTTCCTTTTAAAATTTAATTTGAAATCGATTGGCACTAGCGGAATTGTTTTTTTGGAGGTCGGGGGGGGGGCGGAGCTATGGGTCATTCTCGAGCCCGACCGGACACTTCAGATTGGGATTTCCGATATTACCCATAGCTCCGCCCCCTGACTTCCAAAGAAGATTCTTCTAGTGCCAATCGATATCAAATTTGAATTTTGAGAAGGAAAATGTTGAAATATTTCAACATAAAACAGTTATGAAAATAGTAAATGGAAAAAATATAATCTAGCTTTGAATGAAACTAGATCAAGCAATCAACTACTCAAGTCGATGGGGTTAAGCGGTTACTGCAAAAGGGACCCTTCGATTTTGTTCTCCCTAAGACCAGGGCTTGAGGGCAGACAAAATGTATTTCTAAAATGTGCGTATTTAGTTAACTATCTGTGAAAAAAAACTTCAGACACATTGGCGTGTCGGCTATCGTTCCGACCCCTTATAAGACTGACTGAATCTTCGTCCTCTTTGTCTGAATCTTCGTTTTCTTTGTCTGAATCTTCGTCCTCTTTGTCTGAATCTTCGTTTTCTTTGTCTGAGTCTTCGTCTTTGTCTGAATTTCGTCCTCTTTGTCTGAATTTCGTCCTCTTTGTCTGAATCTTCGTCCTCTTTGTCTGAATTTCGTCCTCTTTGTCTGAGTCTTCGTTTTCTTTGTCTGAATCTTCGTTTTCTGTGTCTGAATCTTCGTCTTTGTCTTCTAGCACCGTCGAAGCCGAGATGGTCGCTGCGCCCAGCACCAGCACTGCTAGATCTGCGGTGGAGCCGACGATGGAAGCAGCTGTAAGACAAGCCTCCATGGTCGCTGCGGAGGTATCTGGAGCGGAGAAGGAGCGCGTCGACATGTGCAAACCGGAACGCATGTGCCATGTGGTCAAGCAAGAGCCGGTTGAAGTAGTCATCAACCCGGACAATATGGCGGCGAATCACAATCCGGCATACGTCCCGGCAGCTCTCACCGCCCCTGGTAAGGCGACGACCCCGAAAGCCGAGTCTGACAAGAAGGTGTCTACTGCGGCTGTGACCACGAAGACGTCCTCGTCGAGAACCGAACTGGCTGAGAAGACCGGGCAGTCTACGACAGCAGTGCAGCCGGCTGTTAAGAAGCATGAGAAGAAGGGGAAGACTGTTCCTCCCGCTGCGCCCGTCGTCCTCAGCGATAGCAAGCGCAAGGGTGCATCTCCACACCGCTTCACCGGCTTTTCCGCGTCTGGGAAGAAACCGAAACGGGATGAGAAGAAACCGTTGACGCCAAAAAAGGGCACTGCTCTCACGACGCCGGTGACCGACACCCGGCCGCCGTTCATGGTCTCGACTGAGCAGGAGAAGTGTGCGACTCCCGATAAGCACGACGCGAGTGGATTGCCGCGGTTTTTCATCTGCAAGTAAGAACTCGGTCAAGAGTTAGGACTGGGTCAGGAATTAAGTCTTGCCTGTTCCCTTCTGGGCGTCTAGTTGTGCTTTCAGATCCTTGTCTGCCGGGTCAGGAATTAAGTCTTGCCTGTTCCCTTCTGGGCGTCTAGTTGTGCTTTCAGTTCTTTGTCTGCTGGGTGAGGAATTAAGTCTTGCCTGTTCCTTTCTGGGCGTCTGGGCGTGCTTTCAGCTCTTTGTCTGCCGGGTCTTCACCGGACCCTCAGCGTGGCCTTGGTAAAAGTGTGTTCGGCTTGCACCTTTCGCATCTCAGGGAACTGTTTTCCAGGTGCGGGGAAGTGTTTGAACGTATGAAACTATTCAACGCGCATTGGGAACGCCACAAATTGAGCAAGGAAAAGGTGCCGGAGGTTCAACGGCGCTTGTTCTGTCCGCGGAAGAATTGCGGCTACTTCGCCTACAGCGACACCGATTACGGTGAGTGAGCAATCACAAAATTGATTTTTGCCATTCCTTTCTTTCCCGGAGAGATCTCGTTTCAGTTTGTGCATCGCCTTTCGCAGGCCTCCACTGTGCCCGCCACGTGATTCTGCAGCGCATCTACCGGCAAAAGCTGCAGCAGGAAAATACGATGACCTGAATGGAGGACGAGTAGTGGACGAGACGAACTCTACTACCCAGCTGATGCGGGGAGAGCATTCCCCTTCGTTACTGTTCTCTCTCCGCCTTCCGGACTGAGTACTTGCTGTGTGTTCTCCGTTGACGACGTGCCCGTCGAGCCTTGCTCATTTTTGTACTTTGTCGCGGGGCGTCAATGGGAATTAGCGCAATTTGGTTGTGGTTAACAATAGGTGGAGCGTCCTTTATGTGATCGGGATCCTCCCTGCTGCAGCTCCCCTTCGTGCTGCTCCGTGCATCGTTGTTGCTTCGTGCATTTCCTCGAATTGCCACCCACCCTCCCGTTACTGTCATATTGACTACTTCTTATGCAATCGAATACTGAATAAATCACAATTCGGGGAGTGCGGAGACCTGCGCGGTCCCGCGGTCTCTGGACACCGCAAGCAGCTCCGTCCGTACCGTTTGCTCCGTCCGTCCGTCCGTCCGTCCGTACCGTTTGCTCCGTCCGTCCGTCCGTACCGTTTGCTCCGTTCGTCCGTCCGTACCATTTGCTCCGTTCGTCCGTCCGTACCATTTGCTCCGTCCGTCCCTCCGTACCGTTTGCTCGGTCCGTCCGTCCGTACCGTGCGTTCGGTCCGAGATGTAGAGGACCAAGCGTTAAGCGCGATCGGTCCGGACAATGAGCAAGCAGTCCAAACGGTCGACGGTCATTTCGGAGAGTGAAGGGACTATTTCAGGGACGGCCAAGGCTGCTTCTTGATGGGGGAAGATCAGTCAGAGAGATGGACAGTCAGTCCGGAAGGCCGACGGTCAGCACGGAAGGTGGACAATGACTATCAACATTTACGGTCTGACCGAACGGTCGGTCGACCTTTTGAAATGGCAGTTCATCTTCCGGACTGGAAAATGGTTACGAACTCGGTGGGTGATGGACGGGAAGGTGTTGTAAACGATCTACTGAATATGATATATGAAGGTAGTCTTTCCGCTGGTTGGCAATGGGTGACCAATCCGGACATTGCACGCTCAGTCTGGAGGGTCGACGGTCATTCCATAGTGGACGGACTGTCTCGAGGTGGAGGGCCAATCCTAATTTATAGTGTTCAACAATCTGTCCGGGAGATCGACGGTCAGTCCGGAAGGCGGACCGTCAGCGCAGCGAAGGATGGACCGAACGGTCGACCTCTCGGAACGGCTGCTCACCTTCCGGAGTGGCCGTCAATCTTTCGGACAGACCGTCCACTATCCGGATTGACGGTGGACTGCCCGCCCCTTTTTGGACGGACCTTGCTCATTTCCGTTTAACGGTTAGACTGCCTTCCAGTCTAACCGTGCCCACCTTGAACCTGTCAACAGTTAACCTTTCTGGCCAGCCAGCCATTTGGCCTGCTGTAACTCCAGCCGTCTGTGTTATGGCATAAAACCGTGATTCCCGCTGTTCCAACTTTACAAACTGTCGAACATGTCGAAAATATTGAATTGAACGTTTGGCGATCAAGCGAATTTACTTGTTCTCGCATTGTCAGTTCAAACAGAATTGCATTTCACGCTCTCGAAAAGCTTTGGAATCATACATCAGATCTGATTCGAGAGAGAGAGGACAAACCACAAGCACTAAACAATTTCCACGTAAACCTAAAAAAGTTTATTTACATTAAAAAAACGTCACGTAAAAAAAGATCACGGAAAATCAAATTTATTTGGTCGTTTGGCGAAGGTTTTGGAGCCGCGTTCGCGGGCGGCGGCGGCGGCTGCCCGTTGTTGGTACTGCGCCGCTGACTGTTCTGTGCGTAGGGAGCCGTGCCGAGCGCACGGCTTCGGTGGCGGCGGAGATTCGCCCTGTTCCCGCGGAAACTGGGCCAGTAAATGCTGTCGCTGATTTGGGAAGTCTCGATGCTGGCGCGCCGCCGCCGCCGCCCTGGCCACGGCTGCGCGGCTAGAATCGGTCTCCAGGAAGAACGATGCCTCCGAACTGAGACAGGGGCTGCTTTCGCGGCTGCGGTTTTCCGTGTCTTCATCGTTCTCACCGTCAGCATCGCCGTCACCGTACTCCTCGGTATCGCTGGGATAATCCGCAGTCGAAGCTGAAATAATATGAAAAAGTTAGCCCCCAAGCAAAGATACCATCAGACGGACGGACGGACAGACGGAAAAACAGGCACAAAGACAGACAAGCAGGCAGGCATACAGGCATACAAGCCTGCAGGCTGGCAGACAGACAAAGAGACAGACAGACAGACAAAGAGACAGACAGACAGACAGACAGACAGACAGACAGACAAACAGACAGACAGACGGACGGACGGACGGAAAAAGGTTGGGGTAGCTTCCATAAAGCCATGCATACCGGTCTGTAAATCTTCCGTCGCACACGACTCAAAACTCCTCGTTCTGGGTAGTTGCGGCTGTGTCGCAGCCGCCACCGCAAAGCTCCTCGGCACCCTATCACGATTACGTTCCAGACTAGCGCGTTCCTGCACCGCTCGCTGAACCATCCGTGGGTTCCTCGGCGGCGGCTGCGGTTTCTCTCCATTCGACCTCACCGGAACCTGCTGTTTCTGTGGGTCCTCCTCCTCCGACTCGGAGTCACACTTCTCGCACTGCCCATCCTCCGCAGCATAACACAAGGCTGAGTAATCATCCTGGCTGTCGTCATTCGGGTTGGCCGACATCTCCGACGGCGGGGGATGCCGCGGCGGAGGCGGAAGAATATCCGCCCAATTCAAAGTCGGTAAAAACGTCGGCGGTTTCTGCTGCTGCTGCTGCTGCTGCTGAGAAATCGACCGGGCACTCCGCGGGGATGACCGCTGGCTGTGCACACTGACCGTCTCCGGGTGGGACTGATGCGACCGGGAGGAGAGACTGCTGTTGGTGTTGTTGGCGTTTTGGCAGGCCGTGTTGTCGTAGTGACCGACGACCTTCTTATTCATGTCGTCCAGCACGTCGTTGTACAGCGGCGGATGCTGCTGGCAGCTCCGCGAGGAGTGCTGCTGCTGCTGTTGATGTTCCTGCATGTAGCGTTGCTTCTGCATGGCGAGGGTCGCGGTGGCGTATGGTGAGGCGGAGGTGTCTCCGTGAGGTCCGTATGCGCCTGGAAGAAGTACCGAGTTTAAGGCTGCACCGATTTAGGGCTGCGCCGGTTTAAGGCTGCGCCGATTTAAGGCTGCGCCGATTTAAGGCTTGACTTTAATTTGGTTTGACTAATTTAGTATTTTCCATTTCATCTTTCGGACGGACCGTCCATTATCCTTACCTAAGGGAATGTCAAAGGATGAGAGGAGGTTTTCCTTGAGATCACCGGGCTGTCCGACGCCGCCGGCCCACTCGCAGTGTTGATTGTCGGTGTGGATCCACGGGCTGTTGCGGGCGTATGTGCCGAGCGGACGGCGACCGAGAATGGCGCTGGAGTCGGGCAGCAGGGAAGTTGTGGTCTGCATGCCGGAGTGGAAAGGAATTCCCATCTGCTGGATCTGCAGGGGCGGGTAGGTTTTCCGGCGCAGCGCCGAGAGGTTGGAGCGACGGAGGTAGAGCATGATGCAGAAGGTCGCGAGGAGGAGGAAGAGCACACCGCCGAGGGAACCGATGAACCAAGGTTCGCGGAGGAAATCCGCGGTTCCGGAAACGCCTTTTTCTTTAAACGAAAAATAATTTATCAGGAAATTTATACTTGAATTAATCCTTCCCGCGAGATTCTCAAACTCGCGCATCCTGCATCGTTTCTTAAATGTCTTTTTAACGGGATGAAAGTTAGAATTAATGGAACAAGCAAGAACTGATTAATCAATCAATATTTACGTAATAATCACGCGTGCCTTTACCCATTCGAATGTAGATGGCCTTGCTCATCACGCCCAGTCCGGCTTCCGTCCGCGCGGCCATGGTCACTTTGTAGCGCATTCCCACCGTCAGGTTCCCGATCAGTTCGCTTCGCGTCTCGCCCTTCCGGTGGGGAACGGTGATGTTGCGCGTGGCCACGACTGAGCCGGCTGCCGAAGAAGACGACGTTGATGCATTATGGTTGACGCCGATGTTGGCAGGAGTGAGGAGGATGCGGTAGTCGACGAGACGCCCGTTGATGTGATCGACAGATGGCGGCTGCCAGGTAATTGTGATCGTCGTCAGATTCACGAGATGGACATCGATATCTTGCGGCGGTTCATCGGGCACTGCAAGGCGAGGAAACGGACAGAATGAAATGGACATTTCGGACAAACTGATTGCCACTTAACAGAGGCAGAGTTAGAGAGGCAGGAATTGTCAGGTAGGCAAGGCACAGGGGCGTCTGTGGGTTTGTGACGCGACGGATGTCCTCGCTAAAGTGCTTTGGAGCCCATGACGTGCGGTTAATCAGTTTTAAATTGTGCTTCTCCACCAACACATTCACTACCCTCTATGTTCTCATTGAGAGCAATATCCAGTAGTACTAATGTTCAGTTATCAGAGTTATCACTATGTACCTAATTATTTTTACAAATGCACCTCTCCGTTGGGTATGTATAAAAAGTGCTAGTCTGATCAAGAGCTAGACAGTCTAGGCAGCCCACTAGCAGCCTAGGCAGCCCGCTAGGCAACCTAGGCAGCCCACTAGACAACCTAGGCAGCTCACTAAGACAGTCTAGGCAGCCCCCTAGACAGTCTAAGCAGCCCACAAGACCACCTAGGCAGCCCACTAGACAGCCTAGGCAGCCCGCTAAACAACCTAGGCAGCCCGCTAGACAACCTAGGCAGTCCACTAGACATCCTGGGCTGCCAGCTAGACAGCCTGGGTTGTCCACTAGACAGCCTGAGCTCTAGACAGCCTGGGTTGCCCGCATTAGACTTTGAAAGTTGTTTAGCTCGCTGTTTTCCTGATTACACGATATCGCTGCACAACCAAACAGCTCACAGACAAACGGACCCAATATTTGCTCATTCCACAGACAAGTAATGATTATTTACCCAACAACAACCATACCCCCCCCCCTTCAAAACGTCATATATTTATCCGTTTACACCAACGTTAATGTTAACGTCAACCAACATACTTCCCGATCCGGTTTGCCTTCTTCAACTTCAAAACCATCTCGTGTGTAGTCAACAGGGCCCTCTTTCACCGACACTAATTCCGGCTTGACTGACTTTTCAAGCCTTCTGTTATGCGATTGTGTGTGTGTGTGTACGTATCTGTATCCAAATCTCAAGACCTCTCTCCGGCACATAATTAATTCGTCTCGTGCGCAAAACTATTCAGCCAAGACACTCACCGTCCTCCGACGTCTGACAGCTCAACGCGTTGCTGCTGACTCCCCTGATGTCCTTGTAGAACGGCACGAGGATAAACTCATAATTCGTGTACTTTCGCAGATTCAGCAGCGTGTGCGTCTGCGCCAGGCCGCGACGCACGGTGACCATCGAGAAATTTCCATGTCCGCCGTGGCGGAACTTGATGAAGTACCCGCCGATGTATTTCTCGTGTCGAAGGATGTTCCAGTAGAGATTGACGGCCGTTGAGGAGATGGCTCGCACCTCGGTCAGTTCGACCAGCTGTTGGGTGAATTTCGCCTTGATGTCCGCGAGGTCGTAGTCCGGAAGGGGACGGATGTTGCCGAGCGTGCGGATCGGCTCGGACATGACGCTGGGCAGGGAGATGCCGTGGCTGTTGATGGCGCGGATGAGGAAGAGGTACGAGCTGTCCGGCCGGAGGTTGGGGATCCCGATGCGGGTGTGGCTGACGGTGTCGTGGGTCGCCGCGGTCCAGCCCATGGGGATGTCGAAGCTGAAGTACTCGACGCGGTAGGCGGTGACGTGGCTGGCGCCTTCTTCAAGCGGGGGACGCCAGCTGATTTCGACGAAGGTCTCGGTGACGTTGACAACTTGCGGTTTGGAAGGAGGACTGGGCCAGGTGGCCTGATCCGGCATGCGGTGGAAGATGACGGAGGGATTGGTGGGGGCTTCGACCATCAAACTGGCTGACCAACTTGTCTCTCCTATAGGACACAAATACTTTAGTCATTCCTAATTATTAATCTGTCTGCCTGTCTGTCTGTCTGTCTGTCTGTCTGTCTGTCTGTCTGTTTGCTTGCATATTTTTCTGTCTATTCGAGTACCCATGCCACTGTCTATTAGCCTGTCTGTCTGTCTGAGCATGTGCTGAGTTGCCTGATAGCTTTATTTAAGTTACAAGATGTTTTCGTATTTGCAAACACGGTAGGTGGTCAAATCACTTAGTTCATACCGCTTTCTGAGGACGCAATGCAAGTATAAATTCCCGAATCGGATGTCTGCAAATCGGAAATCTGCAGGGTGCCAGAGTCCAGCACCATGGCGCGAGGGTTGTTTGTCGTCAGAAGGAGGACGCCGTCCTTTATCCAATGGATGGTGGAGGGAGGAATGTCGGTGGCCTGACACGGCAGCATGGCGATCGAATTGAGCGCCAGGGTTTGATTAGCAGGAGCGATTTTAATAACAGGTGGTGGCACCTCGGCTGCCTGGGACACTTCCAAGTAGACCTTGGCGATGGAGCTGCCGGCCACCGACAGCGCCGAGCAGACGTAGTATCCCGTGTCCTCTTTCTTCACCGTCTCAATCAGCAGTGTCCCGTCCGACTGGACGGCGTAGCGACCGTGCGGCTGCCCGGGAAACATCAACACCTGACTCCCCTCCTTGGTCCAGAAGACAGCCGGCGGTGGATTGCCAGTTGTCAGACAGTCGAAACTGACCGCTCCATTCATTGCAACTCGTTGGTCGCGAGGGGTCATTAGGAAGCTTGGGCTAAAACACAGCAGGAATGACAATCTTATCAGATGATAGAAAATTATCCGATGGGATGTCTAATAAGAAATTGATTCTTGTCTGTCTGTTTCACCGCTTCCTAATTAACTAACTGCCAGACTCATTCGATTATACATTCCTTACCTAATGATCTTTCGTGTCTGCCTTCTGTGCTAGACTGCTTACTTGTCTACTTGTCTGTTTGTCTGTGTGTGTGTCTGTGTGTCTGTCTGTCTGTGTGTCTGTCTGTGTGTCTGTCTGTGTGTCTGTGTGTCTGTGTGTCTGTTTGTCTGTTTGTCTGTCTGTCTGTCTGTCTGTTTGTCTGTTTGTTTGTCTGTCTGTCTGTCTCTGCTTCTCTATCTTGTGCTATGTCTGTCCGTCCTGGCTGGATGTTAGTCCTGGCATTACTATAGCCTTGGTTGCTTCCCTGCCTGCCTGTTTTCGAATAACTCAAGTGTGCGATATAATCTTGAGGCTTGAGTCTTGAGCGGATCTGAAAATTTATCTTTACCGGCTGTGGACGGTGAGGATAGCGGTGGTCGAGGCCGTGCCCACAATATTTTCCGCGTCACAGACATAAACTCCCTCGTCCGAGGGGGAAACCCGTTCGATGCGGAGAGATCGATCGTCTTGCAGACTGACACGATTGTCTTTCAATGGCCATCGGCCACCATCTTTCTTCCTCCACGTGACAGTCGGCTCTGGATCCCCCTTGACTTTGCATTCGAACACAACCTACACAAGCGACATAGACAACATGATTCCATGGGATTGGATTATGCAATCGCGGTAGTGCCGTCGTGCTGTTTGATCTTTGCAGTTTCAGGAGAGAGGAAAAAAATGTGTTTGCGTGTTCGCGTTCGCTTTTGTGTAAATATACGAACATTATCTTCGGCAATTGCGGTGATGTCTTGCGGTGGCGAAATGAATGAGGGCTTAACGTGGACCGAGAGCACGGCAACGTGGGACTCCTTTGTCCCCACGAGATTCTCCGCCACACAGACGTATTTGCCCGCGTCCGAGGCACGCACTTCCGTTATGACCAAATTCCCCTCATCCATCAGAGCGAACCGCCCGGTCGCTTTGAGCTCTTTCCCGTCCCGCTTCCAGAACACTTTGGGCTCGGGGAAGCCGCGTGGCGGCTGACACTCCAGTAGAGCCGTTTCACCTGCGGCCACTTGGAGATTCAAGCTGGGCTGCCGTCGAAACTCATCACGGAGCACTATAATGGGATAAATTTAATTGTAAAACGTGAACTATGACTGACTGACAGTTAGTTATAGGAAAACAGAGAGATGGACAGACATGCTCCAAGATAGGCAGACAAACAGGCAGACAGACAGGCAGACAGACAGGCAGGCAGGCAGACAGACAGGCAGACAGATAGACAGACAGACAGACAAACAGACAGACAGACAGACAGACAGGCAGGCAGGCAGGCAGGCAGGCAGGCAGGCAGGCAGGCAGGCAGGCAGGCAGGCAGGCAGACTGACAGACAGACAGGCATACACATAGCCGACGGCTTGTAAAATTAATATTAATGTAGGGCTAATTCATGTCTGATCCTCAACCACAACATTACATGTGGTGTTCAAGATGTTCAACGACCTTGAGAGCATACACACGCGGAACCCGCCATTAACAAGGCACGTTTCGAGAGTAAAGCTTCAATGATAACACCATTAGAGCTTGTTTTTACAATTTCCTCCGGCCCCCTCGGCATAGGCCCCTATCATTTTATGTGTCCACTCTCCGATCTGGTGGCGATCTCGCACTCTCTCTCTCACTCCACTGGGACGACGCTGACGTATCGAAAAATATTGGCCGGAGCTTAAATTTCGTAATGTAATAAGATAACAAGTGCAAATACATCGCGCGTTTTCTCCCCCCCCCCGCCAGTGTCAACATCTGAAAGGTTTTCCGGGCGCGAAAAATGTCAACTGGTTAATGCATGAGGTCCATTTTTCAATGTGAGATCCGTTTACCGACTCACAGTTCCCTTCTAACAATAAGTTCATGTCTGTGCCTGGACTACCTACCTACGTCTAGTATAAATCTGTCGTCTAAGTCTCTGCCTATGTAGTTGTCTATGTCTGTTTATTTGAGATACATGGACCGTATTGTCTTCACTACAGTCATAGAGACGTCTATCTGTCTGCATCCCTGTCTCTATGTCTGTGAAGTGCTTGTCTGTGCCTGTCTGCGTCTATGTCTGTGCCTGTCTATGTCTCTGCCTGTTTATGTCTGTGTCTACGTCTGTGTCTATGTCTGTGCGTGTTTATGTCTGTGTCTACGTCTGTGCCTGTCTATGTCTGTGTCTGTCTATGTCTGTGTCTATCTATGTCTGTGTCTGTCTATGCCTGTGCCTGTCTATGTCTGTGCCTACGTCTGTGTCTACGGATACACTTCCAAGTCTGGGTCAGAAGAAAGTGGGTGAACGGAAGCTCCATGTCACCCCATTGATATAATAAACAACATACTCGACAAAAAGCCTAACCGCAAAACCATAAAGAAAGATACAAACTTCATTTGTCATCAGCCGGCCTTTTAATCAGTTGCCATATTTTGAGAGCGGACAAAAAAGCTAATCAAGCCCGTCAATCTCCAGACGTAATTTTTTTAGGTCAATCACTCATTTAGCCATGTCTCTCGCGGTAATTAGATTTCTCTTGTCTGATTTCTCATTTTTCAAATGTGAAGTGCGCCGACCGACCGGCCATCGAGAAAAAAGTGCCCTGCTATGAGACAGAGAGAGAGAGAGACAGTTAATCTTACATGCTACTTGGAGCGTGGCGTTGCGACTTCTCGCTTCTCCCAGGCTATTCCGGGCGATGCACCAGTACATGCCCGCGTCGGGTCGCCCCTTTTTGTTGTGCAGCACCCGGCTGAAGTAGAGCGCCCCGTTCTGCTGGATCAGTCGCGGGGAGGCGGACTGGTCGGCCTCGTTGTTGTTGCTGTTGCCGGTGACTAGCTGCGGACTGACACTGCTGGGTAAAAGTGGATTACCCACACTGCTGCTGCTGATCAGCTCGCCGGGGTCCTTGTACCAGAGGATCTGCGGGGAGGGTTCGCCGTCGGCTTTGCACTGTAGCGTAGCCGGCTCATTCTTTGGGATAATCAGATCACTGGGATGCTCCAGAATCCGGGGCGGACGACCGGAGTGATGAGATGCGGCGCTGACGGTGGTCGGCTGGCCTGTAAAACAACATTATGCGTATATTCAGTCCTGCTGATGTACAATGTATATCTGAGTCCTGAGGGACAAAAAAGACGAAAATTTACTGGTAGTAGCTGACAGATAAGCCCGACAAGCCCGACAAATACACAGACCGACCGACCGACAGATAGACAGGCAGGAAGACAGACAGACAGACAAACAAACAGATAGACAGGCATGGAGGCAGGCAGATAGGCAGGCGGGCAGGCAGGCACACAGGCAGACAGACAGACAGACAGACAGACAGACAGATTGACAGGCAGGCAGACAGACAGACAGACAGATTGACAGAGCAGGCAGACAGACAGACAGACAGACAGACAGACAGACAGTTTAGAAACAGAGAGTTTAGAAATTGTCGTGTCGGTTTATTTTATTGGAGTCAATGTTGGGCAACAGACGGTGCTAGGCACAAGTTCGCGACAAGGTCTCGCAATATCGCGAACCCATTCTAAGCGTGTTTTCACGTGTCCTAGTCTGGGGAACCTTTTTTTCCAGAATTCCTCCGAGTCGAAGGAAAAACTTGTGTTTAGCCAGCACCCGGGACAGACCCTCGAGAAAAAAGGGGACCACGATTGTAATTTAATTAATTCCGATTACAAATGAGTCAGCGAGAACAGGATGAGGAGCAACATGGAACGGAGCAGAAATGAGTCGTGTGGAGGCAAGATAATAATGAGCAGCAAAAGCGGGTGGAGGAAATTCAATTAACCAGCGACTGACTCCATGTTTGGAGTGAACTCTCTCCCGGCCAAACCAACCATGAATATATACGCGCGCTAATAATTCATCGCGCTTTGCCTCGACCATCGTGCAAGCAACAACAAACACGCGTTCGCTTGGGCCCTCTGCATAGAAAAGAGTCGTCCGTCCGGTCTCTTCCGGACCTCTCTCACTCTCATCGTCGCCGCCATCAGACCCACTGGACAGTTCAAATCGATAATTTTTAATCGAGTTTTATAGTATATTTTGGTAATATACTTTCTGTGTCCGCGTGTCTGTCTGTCTGTCTGTCTGTCTGTCTGTGTCCGCGTGTCTGTGTGTCCGCGTGTGTGTGTGTACGTGCGTAACTCGAAGACGCCCAGTGTTATTCCCCGACTGCCCCGAGAGAGACTCTGCATGTCTGCATGTTGCACTCACAGTCCGATATTACTAACCAGGTTCCGCCTTTCGTGCCTTGGGTACTTGTGCGATGACACGAAAACTGACAATTATGTCGGAAATTGCAGCATTATTCCCGATAATCTACAATATAGCTCCCCATTCTGAGGGAGGGAGGGGGGGGGGCCTGGTAAGTTGGTCAGTCAACATCGGGTTAATTTCAACTGCTTGTTTACGAGCAGCGGCACAGAGTGTAGCCGTCAAAGTACCTTGTTCGCGGTTGTCAAACTTGGACGGCTGAGGCTCGTAGACTTCGAGCCACAAATAATACCTATGCCTGTTTTGTATTTCCGCATTTTTGTTACGGGTTCGTGCCCCTATGCCCGTCTGCCTGCATGCATGTCCGCCTATTTATCTTTCTGTCTGTCATGTTATTTGTCTTGCTATCGGGCTGTCGGTCTACCGGTCCGCCTGTCAGTTTGCCTGCCTG
>LRSR01003067.1:0-11773 GCA_001579985.1 Hypsibius dujardini
AGACAGACAGACAGACAGACAGACAGACAGACGACAGACAGACAGAAAGACAGAAAGACAGAAATATAGACAGACAACCAGACAGTCAAACTTACACACTACAGGAGCCACACAGGTGCATGAACAGACAGAATACTTTTGTACCATGGCATGATTGTGTATTAATATGCTCGACGTTCGTTCCTCCGTGATTACTTCCCCGTTTGACTGTTGGTGACGCACATAAAATTCCACGCCTATATATTATAAAGCGGTTTTCTTTTATGTGTAAATCTTACAGGATCGGACGTCCAGGTGTAGACTTTCATCTGCGTCCCCCATCCAGCTCGGTGAATGGAATCTCGACGGAGCAGGCCGCGAGCGATCGGGAAGCCCTATTCGGTGGCGGTGGCGGCACATCTGCCGCTTCATCAACCGCCAATGCCGTGTTGCAGATTTTATTCTTGATTAATGAGGTAGGAGATGATTGCGGTTTTATTGCAGCTTCCAACCGGAGGGAGCGGTTTACCATGGGGGGAGCGTACTTGGCGGATTTTTTCTTCCCATGTCATGTCCGTTTTTGTTGTTGTAGGGTACATTTGTCTCTGTCACCGGAAACAGCAGGCTTCATCTGTGGAGTTATAAGACGAAGAAGCCGGAAATCGTGCAGACACTGGAATTTCAGAAAGAAGCGTAAGAGCGCTCTCCGTGCTTATGTTAATGAACCTTAATTTAAGAAATTATCAAATAGAGCACATGTTGCCTTCTTGTCTGTCTCTCTATCTGTCAGTCTGTCAGTCTGTCGCTCGTTCTGTCGGTCCGTTTGCCTGTTAGTAACCTATCTGTCTGTCTGTCTGTCTGTCTGTCTGGTTGTCTGTCTGTCTGTCTGGTTTGTCTGTCTGTCTGTCTGTTTGGTTGTCTGTCCCACCCATCTATCCGTGCATGTAGAAAATCTGTACTGAGCGATTTGCTTTTCTTACAGGTTAACAGTCTGCTACCTACCCTACGGCAGCAAATGGATGTATGTGGGAACGGAGAAAGGAAATGTTCACGTGGTGCAGGTGGAGACCTTCAGTCTTTCCGGCTATGTAATCAACTGGAATAAAGCTATGGAATTGTAAGGAACTGTTCCTTCAATTGACTGTGATGTTCGATTGAATTAAGAGAAACCTTGGTGAGTCTACTTGAAGTGGAATAGCAGTGAAATCATTATATTCTGTAAAGTGTACTTTTAGTTTTACTCAACATTTTTGTTGAACTTGCCTAGCGTTTGTATCATTTCTTCTCAATTTCGGGGTGTCTGTCTCTGTGGTCTACGTGAAAAGGGATTGCAAGTTGCAGTGCTCGGCTTACTGATCTCCTTTTTTCCTGATAGGTCAAGCCGAAATCATCCCGGCAAGGTCATCCACTTGAGTGTCTGCCCTCTTGATAGTGCCAAAGTGAGTTTTTTTCTCCTCCCCCATTTTCATCAAAGATCCACTCGCCTTGCCATTTTGGAGCTGTTCGGCAAAATTGGCTAGTAGAAATTTAATTAACTGGTCCTTTCTTGTCTTGCACCGTGCCTTTTTAGCTGCTCATTGGATTTGATTCGGGATTGATCACGCTGTGGGATTTGAAAACCAAGACAGCTGATCAGCGCTTTCAAGCCACCGATGTACGTACTCACGATTACTTAACTGTACACCAGGCGTCGTTGCCTGTCATTCGCCGGGAGGATGTAATCCGATGCGATGAGGACTCTTCCGGCTGCGCCAATTTTTCCGCCTGTTTTTTGTCCCCGGATGAAAGTGGATTCGTCCCGGTCTAATGTCTTCCGTGTTTGTACTATTTTGCAGAATTTGAGCTATGTGTCGTGGCACTTTGACGGCAAACAGTTCGTGAGCAGCCACAGTGATGCCTCGCTAGCCGTCTGGAATGTGAGAGTGCCCGGAAAGCCGACCTCCGTGTCCACGCCGCACGGTAAAATCCATCTGGGTCCATATGAGAGCTTTTTCGTAACACGAGATGACCTATTGTGCCGTTTTTCATCAGCCCGTCAAATTTGGTTCATATTTAATAGTGTCCGTCTGTCTCATGTTGGTTGGTGGAGCTTATGCGGCCGGCGGCACTGTCGATTCTGTTCTCCGTGTGTGTGTGGATGCTAAATAATCTGTCGGAAATATCTATTCTTACGCGCGTCTGTGTGCATGTCTCTGCATTTCTCTCGCTCACTGTCTGACTGTCTGACTGTCTGACTGTCTGACTGTCTGACTGTCTGTCTCTCTGACTGTCTGACTGTCTGTCTCTCTGACTGTGTGACTGTCTGTCCCTCTGACTGACTGTATGTAAGCCTGTCTGTCTGACTGTCTCTGACTGACTGTCTGTTTGTCTTTATGTCTGGGCTTGTACAAGACCCTGCCTGTCTAAATGTCTGGCTGTCAGTTTGCTATGCTTCTTGTCTGTGAAAATGAATGTTTTTGTTGTGTAGCCTTTGCTGTGAAATAAAAATCTGCATGTGCTTCATGGTCTGCTTGGTTGCCTGTCATAAGTCATCGATCCGACAAGCCCCCTTTTTGGCCTTATTGTCAGAGTCTCGACCCCATCAAACTTATTCCGTGTTTCTTTTATGCAGTCCGCCGATCGAAAGACGATCCCATAATTCCTATCCTGCAAGTGGAGTGGAAGAAACACAAGTCCGGGTAAATAGTTGTGGTGCGATGTTTTACCGGTTGTGTTGGTGTGTGGGTGCAGTGCCTAGTAGACGGCCTGCTGCTGTGTGCAGTGTGCGGTCGGGACCAGACGAAGGAAGAAGAGGAAGAGCCTCCAAGACGGAAGGAAGCGGTCCATCCCATAGCACGGTCTGGATCGGTCAGCCGCGACAGCTCGCCACATAATAATTCCCTCCAGAGCTCTTCCTTCCGTCGTATCCTCTTGCTCTTTCTTCCATTCTAGTAACGCCGCTAATCGATACACGCACACACAGACACGCTGCTGTGGTTGCCTGAGCGGTGGTTGGTGATGTAATGATATTAATTCAGTCCGTCTGTATGGCTTGGCAGGAATGAGCCCCTTTTGCTCTTCTCGGGTGGGGTTTCGTTTGATCAAAAGGCCACTCCGGGAAAGATCTCGAAAACACAGACGATGACAATAATCCAGGGAAAGAGCACGACCGTCCTGGAGATGGAGCATCCTATTGTGGAGTTCCTCTGTATACCAGCTCAGCCATGGAATCCGGGTACAGTGGAAGTTGACTGGTTTTTCTCACGAAAACAAACATGTTGGCAGAAGACAAATCCATGGGACGAGAAAGACAAACAGTCAGGCAGATGAACGGACGAACGGACAGACGGACATGCGCATGGATAGAGAATCAGACACATGCAAACAGAGAGACAGACAGGAATGCAAGCAGACAGACAGACAGAGAGACAGACAGACAGACAGACAGACAGACAGACAGACGGACAGACGACGGACTGAAGGAAGATTAGCTGGCTGAAACGACTGACTCGAGACAACTTTTCCGAAGCAAATTGCCAATCTCATCAGACCATTTTTCCCTTCTGTATGTTCGCATGGGGCTAACACTATTACGGCCTTTGATGTGCTTCCGTTATTTTCTAGATGGATGCGATTATGAGGCGGTTATCGTCTTGCTGGAAAATGATTTGGTGGCTATCGATCTGGTCTCCCCAGGGTAAGGTTGTTGCAATCATTCCGGAAAGCAAATGCTTCTGTCTTTTCGAGTTTCGCTCAATAGAAGTTAAACGGAAATCGTTACGTAATACCTGATTTTTCAATGCAAATACAGTTGAGATTTTGTTAATCAAAACATGGAAATATTTTTTCGTTAGGCCAGAGTCAGCATTTTTAAAAGAGCTTTCTATGGTCTAAATAGGACACCCTGTAATCGGTCTAGGCAACTGACAGACACCATCCGTTCAGACAAAATTAAGGCAAAAATTGCACCACAGATTGTTTACACTCGTGGCAAAAACCTTGCGCTGACCGAATTAAGCACTTTAACTCGGGGGCTGTGTATAATATGCTTCGAACGAGTGTAATGGCTTAACTCGGTTAGCGCAAGATTTTTGCCACTTACGTACTCTAGGCATTCGTGGGTTAATCAAATTTCTTTTCGCATTAGCTATCCCTTGTACGAAAATCCGTACCCGATGGACCTCCACGAGCCGCCGGTGATAAATTGCCAATACGTGGCTGACTGCCCGTCAGATATCATTCCTACTCTCTACACCGCCGGGGCGAAACACAAAAAGACAAATTTCACGGACAAGGTTAGCACTTTGCCGTTGTAGGAAACTTCATTTCTTCCCGTCAAACGCGACATCCAATGACTTTATGTCAATATTGTTCCTTCATCCCTCACTACTAACTCGCTGCTTTCATCACTCTCATCAGGAATGGCCGATCGATGGCGGCCAATGGGGAACAGCTGCCACCGGCTATTCCGATTTTTTATTGACTTCGTAAGCCCCTCGTGCAATCACAGACGATTCCCGCTTCGATCGGGCCAATAAAATATTGTGGTTGTGATGATGATTCTAGGCACACCGAGGGCACCATCCGCTTTTGGGACGTTTCATCAGGTTTGTTTTTGAGCCGAGTCTAGACACACATTTTCACTTGGTCTGTAATTACGTTTGTGTGTACTTGCAGCAACTTTACAACATTTGGATAGGATAAAAATTGCGAAAATATTTGAGCGACCGAAAAAGCAAGTCGCCCCGGCGCCGGACCTGCCGACCGGCGGTGCCAAACCGGAAGTACCGCTTGCTCCAGTCAAAATTTCTTCCTCGGTGCTGGATGGACCTTTCGACATTCAATGTGTGACGCTGGACCCGGAATGCCGGTACCTTGCCGTGGCTTGTGTCGGCGGTCTTGTGATACTCTACCTGTGGAATAAACAGGAGACTTCCTCGGAGATTTCTGTAAGTCGATTAGAGACTGCTATTATTTGTCTGTCTTTTGTCTGTCTGTCTGTCTGTCTTGTCTGTTTGTCTGTCTTCGTCCGTCCGTCCGTCCGTTCGTTCATCCGTCCGTGTGTTCGTCTGTCTTTCTATATGTCTGCCTGTTTGTCTGCCTGTCTGCCCGTCCGTCCGTCCGTCCGTCCGTGTGTTCGTCTGTCTTTCTATATGTTTGCTTGTCTTTCCGTCTGTCGGTGAGTTTGTCTGTCCCTCTCTGGGTATATTTTCCACTGCTTTTTCTGCCGCTTTGAATTTTTCTCTTCTGATCCATCTATTGATTATATCAAGCACTTCGTGTACTCGAAGTGTAGTACATGTCTTGACTCTTGACAGGTTCTCGACATTCCGATTCGTGGTAACTCTTCCGATCCACTTGTCGATGGTCCTTCTGGGAGGACGCCTCCCAACTCGGCTGGCCCACACCGGAACTCTCTTGACAAGATGGAAAACGGAGCCTGTAACACCAGAAGAGCTCGAGTAAAAGCAGGTCTGCACAAGAGAGCGGCCGGTTACCAACCGTTTTTGGTCTGCAATACCGATGTTCGTTCCCCCGCGGCGGAGGAAGACTGCACGAGTAAATCGGCACCTTCTCTGATTACCAGTTTAGCTCTTTCGCCAAAATATGGCCTGTAAGTGAAAACTTGAATTGGACCATTTCAACAAGATTTGAGCTGTTCCCCCGATCCCCTGATCCCCTGATCCATCCATGTAAAGACTTCCTTTCGAAACTTTCAGGGTGGCCATCGGCACAGAGCTGGGCCTTATTGTGGTGGATTTCATCCAGAAGCATTGTGTGATAAACATTGCGACGCCAGACTTATACGGTCAGCCGATGGAGGCATCTTTGAGAATTTTATCTTTCATTTAGCGGTAAAAGAGCGATCTCAGCGTGTAATTTTGCGATGTTTGGTTCGCTGCAGGTTCGGATGATCCGTATAATCGTGGAGCGCGCTCACCAAAAAGTGAAAAGCCCCCGTCGAATGCCGCAAATACTCAAGTAGGCAGGAGGTTTGACATGTTTTCTTATGTGACTGCCTGGCCCATATTTTGTCATTTCAGAATAATTTGGAGGCAGTCGGCGGTCAGACGAATAACAGTGCATCCCCGGCCGCGCCGGCCTCTCCCCGGCACCATGGAAGTAGTGCCGGTGGGACCACGACATCATCAGCTGGTGCGTCAAACGTCAAGTCCTCCCCCAAACTCGGGGGTGGGAGTAAAGTAGACAGACCCAAGTTGCAGCGCGATAAGTCCCAGACCCATTCGCAACCGATGCGGCACGGTCGTACGGCCGTCTTGCAGCGCATGCAGAGTGTCGCGCACTCTTTCGACTCAGAGTTGAGTGGAGCGCGGCGAGCCCGTCGTCGTCGGGGCTCCAAGGACCGCGCCATCCACTCGAGCCTAGGTAGCCCTTCTCCGTCGGCGTCCGGTCAGTCATGTGGATCGCGTTGAATCTTCTTGTTCCTTCAGTTGTTCCGAGTCACTTATATTGGAATGCCTGCAACGCACACTTCATCGCTGCCTCTGCGTGCACATCCTTATTTCAGTGTTCGTTCTAACTCGATGCAAAGTTATAGCCGGGAGTTATTGAGCCGACAGGCAGACAGACGAACAGACTGACTCTCTAACTGACGAAATGACTGACAGACACAGACAGACAGACACAGACAGACAGACAAGCAGACAGACAGACAGACAGACAGACAGACAGACAGACAGACAGACAGGGATGGGCAGAGTGAGGACAAATGGGCATAAGACTATACCTAGAGTCAGACAGCCAAAGGAAACATTTGAACAGACAGTCAGCCTAGACAGCGAAAAAGGGATAGGCAGAAACACAGATAGCGGAAAAATGGACCTGCAGGCAGACATTGACTAAGGCAAATGGACATACAGTCAAGACTGTTAGATAGGCAGACAGACAGACATATAAGCGATTAATGAGACACTCAGACATACAAGCAATTCTACAGTGATATCTATCTCATTTTACAGGAAAGATTTATGTAGATTTAATTAGAAATATTTGCACGCTTGCATGTTGTCCAGTATCGTGTCCAGTTCGTGTTTTCCACCGTCTCAGTCGAGTTCACACCGTTGCATGCTCCAACGCAGTAATCCTTCGGGTCGCTTTTGACACCCACAGTCATTCGGTACGTCGGCTGATGCCCTGTCGTTCGTTCCTCGTCGCGTTCTTATAGGTGTGGCCAATTTCGTAATAATTTTCAGCACCGCGGCCGTTGTGATTTGTAGCGTGTAAAACGTCCAGTGTGTGGACGCATGAGTTGTATTCGGCATAAATGGGTTTCTTCGTGGAGTAGTCTGATTTTTAAATGTTGTTTGTGGTGGTGGCGCCTTTCTAGCCGCATAATCGGCTGTTGTTTCTTTCAGAGAAAAACGAACTATCCCGGTCGCGCAGTTCCAGCTCTTCCAGCCTTGATCTTATCGCTTCCGAAGCAATACTGTGTCTCAAGTTTGCTGACACCTACGGGAAACGTGCCGGTCAGTACTTTTATCATGCGACTGGTGGTTGCCCACGAGTTCGACTATTTTCCTCAAGTCTCCCTTTTATTTTGCAGATTCCGCCGTTTCTGCCTGCCTTTGGATCGGTACAGAGCTGGGTTCGGTTCTCGTCTTCTCCTTCATCATTCCTCTCTCCTCATCCGTGGACCCATCGTCTCAGTCGCAACAGACCACGCAGAGGCTTTCCCAACCTGTGATAGGAACACCTACCGGTACCAAGTCTTTGTTTAGTCCTGTAAATATACTAGTCGCTGACGTTCATCCCCTGTGTCAGGCACTCTATTCCGCTACAACAACAGCGGTGGCGTCTTGGCCATTGATTTTCTCGATGCTCGTGGCACAGTTCTCTCCGAATCTTCTATCGTCGTTCCCATTTCTTCCAGTTCGGCCCGAGAAGACAGTCCAGCTAGTGAGTGATCCTCTATTCCGTTTGCTGATTCGGATATTTGAGCCCTAGGGATTACACCCAGCCGTTTTTTAGGAGCTCCTCGACTGTCCGATGCCACCGCTCTCGGTGCCAGTGCAATTCCACCGCTGGTGAATCTGCTGGCTGATCCCCGACACATCTTGGTGGTCTGCATGGAACGCCAAATACGGACCTTCATTCTGCCCAGTCAGGGGCTGTATCAAAAGTACAAGCTCCACCAGGACCCGAGCCTCAGTGTAAACGCTGGCTTGGCCTTCCTCAAGGCTTCCATCCAGACGTCCAAGGGTAAGTCTTGAATCACAGCAGTAATATTCTCTGTTCTCAGTCACACGTATTTGTTCCAGAGAATGCTTGCATATACTGTTACCTCTCCACGGGACGAGTTGTGATTTACTCGCTCCCTTCCCTGAGACCTCTGTTAGAAGTCGGAATTTCTGGCCCGAACGATTTGAGGTACTGGCAAAGCCGCATTGCGTCCGTATCTTCTTTATCATATTTCTTCTTTATCATATTTCCTTCTATTCTATTCCAAAGTCTATTCTAAAAGTCATATTCTAAATTCTTCTTCATCATTTTTCCTTTGTGATATTTACTTTAAATTCCTTTATCATATTTCAGGGTCGCTAAAACGGTGTCTTTCGGACGACACGGTGGCGCCGTTTATTTGGTCTCCAAGTCCGAACTGCAGAAAGTTACCTTCTCCGCTGAGACGACGTGCGTTTAGTCTGACTATCGAAACGGCTCATTGCGAGTATCAGGGTTACATAAAAGGTGTTATTTTTTGTTTCGGTTCTTCAGAGCCAATTTCAGTCAAATGAACGGTGAGCTCTACACCGTCGGGAGGGAAGTGATCGACACTGCCCATCGTCATTCGGTCTCAGCACCGGCAGTGGGTTTCCTCAAAGGCCTGATGGGAGCTAGCACCGGCCCTACCCTTACCCCGGCGCAACAGCTTGATAAGGACAGAGAAGAATTATGTACGCCTGTACTTATCAGCAGTTTAAATTTTTGTCTGCTTGCCTGTCTGTCTGTCTGTCTGTCTGTCTGTCTGTCTGTCTGTCTGTCTGTCTCTGTCTGCCTGCTGCTGCCTGTCTGCCTGTCTGTTTGTCTAACTGTCTGTCTGTCTAACTGTCTGTCTGTCTTGGTTTGTTTGTCTACCTGTCTGTCCATCTGTTGGTCAAACGTCTGGTTACCCTATCCATTTGTTGTATGTCTATATAGATGTCATCTGTCTGTCTGGCTCTTTTGAGTCCTGTCTTTTGGTATTAATCATTTTCCAAGGGAATATTAATCCAAATGAATCCATTTTTTAGTCGGTGAGGCTGCCGGGAAAGCATCGAAGTCCACAGCACGTCATGTTCCTGGATCGAATTCCGCGATGGAAAATGCAAAGATGAGCAGCAGCATGGCCAACAGTGAAATCGGTCGGGCTAAGATGGTGAGTCAATTGTTCTGTCGCCGGGGGAATCTGTGCGTTCCGATTGGTTATGGCTCTTGAATTTCTTCCAGCTCGCAATCGAAAGAGGTGAGAAACTGTCGGAAATCGAGGAGACCACCGAACGGATGCGCATGCAGGCGGAAGCCTTCTCAAGTAACGCGTCGCAACTGGCCAATAAGTATAAGGATAAAAAATGGTACAAACTGTGATTGCCGAACTTTTGAAGAGCTTTATTTGGGAAGAAATCTATCGTTCAGGATTTCGTAAGATATTTACCCCCTTATTATTACGTTTTCCGGTGATGTTTGTTACTAGATTGGTCTCATGTTTTCCATTTTCGGACTACTACTGGTCCTCCGCCAGACATGGTGCACCTTCATCAAGACTATAAAAGTAAAAGAAGAAAGACTAGAGCCCGCGCGACGAAGAGTGCCGTTCAAGACGAGGTTGTGAGTTCGGCTCTCTCGTGAGCGGTGGCATAAAACAGCGGCAAATGTCAAGACGAGGTTGTGAGTTCGGCTCTCTCGTGAGCGGTGGCATAAAACAGCGGCAAATGTCACTTGAGCCCGAGTTGAATCACAATTTGTAATTGGAATTTCCAATTGTGAAATACACAGAGTAGTAGAGCTGATTAAAAACTGCAATTGGGTAGCCGGTATGATTTTACACTCAACGGCTGGAGCGAGCGGAAATTACGTCATGGAATTACAGTTTGCGGCCGGATATTCAGTTGTGCGGATGGTTTGCAAGCTCCCTTACGAATCAGGCAGCGTATCGATGAAATTGGATGAACATCTTTATCACGTTGCCATTCACGCGTCGTAACTGTTAAGCAATGTTAGAGCATCACAAATTCGGAGCCCTTGAATCAGTCAAGGTGAGCTATAAACGTCTAAATCAGTCCCTCGTATCAGCCAATGAACACAAGTTCGTCAGTAGGGTTTTTTTGCCAGAGGTGCTAGTGGTACTTTCGCTTAATGTACTCTGGTGGTACTTTGGAGTGGTCGAAAGATTGCTTGATTGGATGTTTCACAAAAGTACAAATAGTATAGTCTGTAGTGGAAGATATTCCGCGCCCGGCTACACACACACCCAGAGGTGTCTTGCGTGCCGTTAAGTGTCTCAAAGGTCGGACGGCACACTGTGGTAACGCGTTTACTTGACACGCTGGGACGTTTGTTTTTCTACACCCCTGCCGTGGGCGACCCTTAGAGGACCTCACTGTGCTTGTAAATCTCCAATGAGGGAATGCTTTATTCTTGGATGAACCAACCATGCACAAACGTATTCCCCTCACTATGCTGTTGTTTTCATGGACTATCACACTCAAGGACTCGCAGTGCGGACTTGTATAGCATGATCTTATATCTAAAGTCGCGGCATTTGTAACCCAGCGGCTTTGTTTAAAATCTTCAAGTCACTGCCATATACGATTTAGCAGAATTGTATGTATCAAAATCTACGCATAATCTTTGTCTGATGGAACGAAAAAGCGTCTCGCCGAGCTGCCGAAATTCCCGCTCTTTACAGCTGGAATTTTTAGCTGGAATTTTCAGCTGGAATTTTTAGCTGGAATTTTTAGCTGGAATTTTACCATAAAATGATGGCGAAAAGATTCGGCTTTCGGCATGCACTGCTGACATGCTGTCTCTGCTGGGAGAGTTGGACCAGCATGGTCGGGGCAGTTGTTCCAAACTTTATCACGTTAACTTCCGCCGGTCCCACGCCATCGGGTTTCGTGGAGCTGCAGCCGGTGTTTGACGTTATGCTCGGGCTCCTGGCTCCCAAGTACCCGGCCGTGCTGGCCAATTACACCCTAAAGCAGTTGCGCCACTCCACCCCAGGCTCATGCAACGAGTTCGAGTGGTACGAGCAAAACCGCGAGATGAATGAGCTCTTTCGTGGTGGGTATCTGCTTCCGAGGCCGACCATTGTATTGGCGGGAGGTTCGTGGAAGATGAACAATGCTGCGACGTTTTAATTAAAACGACCTCTACGACTTTAATTAAAAAAGATCGCTGCAAGACATTATTCTCGTAATTTTATCGGTTTTATAGTATGCGCTCTCTCCGTTCCAATCATCGGCGACTTCGCAAGGGGTAAGCGATCCAGTATTCGCGGAGCTCACCCTTGATAGGCTCAACCCTCTGTAGATGGGCTCAAACCTCTGCTGACGTGCTCATCGGTTTGATCCTTTATAGAAATGGACTTTTTTCTGGTCACATGGCAAGTTTGATCGCTTCCCCCTGCAAGAGCTGCTGTCCAAGGCATTTTCCAGCAACCTTTTATGCCTTGTATGTTCTAATATTTTAGTCAATCAGAGGACGGGTCACTGCAGAACAGAGACCGTTTTCCATCCGCAATCTCTTTCGCTGGCGGAGTCATTGAGCTATATGGTAACGCCACCGTGGCGTTGTTTAAAAGATTCAACTGGACGAGCGT
>LRSR01003069.1:0-16554 GCA_001579985.1 Hypsibius dujardini
TTATGCCTGAGCAAGGCTTTGGGACATTGCCACGCCTCAGCAAGGGCGATTGCATCGGCTTGGCGCTTCAGTACACAGGATGCAGCTTAGCTTCATGCCAGGACCGTAAGATTAAGATTTAAGGATACTCTAGAAAGTAGAAATACTACTTCAACTGACGGGGCAAGCTTAATGTTATTTGTCCGACATGTTTTTTTCAGCATACGAATCCGCGGGGACAATTATTGATGGGGAACCCCTGACTATCTCTCCTATACCTGTAACGAAATTCCCAATACAAGTGAAAGTGACTTCTAGAACTATCTTAAGATCGCCGAAGATCACCACCGTACCCACTATATTTAGTACCAGTACGAGTACGAGGAAGACTTCGTCGACTAGTTCAGTGGGCAGCAGCTCGACCCCCGCTCCCGTATCATTATTATGCGAGCCAAATTTCAAACCTGATGCAGTTTGGAACGATTACAGTGCTCATAAGTTATACTTTATAAGTGACAACCTTGTCTTCGTCGTGCAGAACGGCCAAATTGTTGAGAACGGGATTCCAATGTCGATTGACTTCCCAGGTGCCACGCCCAGTTTGCCCTTGATTGCGGGATATTACGCTGGTGGAAGTGTTTTTCTCGTCGACCAAGTAAACACCCTTCCCGAACGATGCCCTGACGTGTCTGTTTGTTGTTTGCTGTATGCCTATCTATCTGTGTGTGTCTGTGTGTCTGTTTGTCTGTTTGTCTGTCTGTTTGTCTGTCAGTTTGTCTGTCTGTCTGTCTATCTATCTGTGTGTGTCTGTGTGTCTCTTTGTCTGCGTGTCTGGCTAGCTGACTGTCTGACTGTCTGTCTGTCTGTCTGTTTGTCTGTCTGTCCGTGAGTCTGTCGGTCTGTCTGTCTATCTGTGTGTGTCTGTGTGTCTCTTTGTCTGTGTGTCTGTGTGTCTGGCTAGCTAACTGTCTGTCTGTTTGTCTGTCTGTCTGTCTGTCCGTGAGTCTGTCGGTCTGTCTGTCTGACTACAACGCTATTAAATGTTTCTATCTGTCTACCTGTATCTTTATTTCGTTGTTCATAATACATTTCAACAACGTTAGTTCCTTACTATACTGTCTATGCATTTATGTGCTTAGAGCAAAGACACATACCTTTACATCAACAACGCATTCGTCAGTCAAACGACCGGCACCTATCCTGCCTTATCAGCGGCCATGGGTTATGGAAACATCGTCATGTCGGGCCAGGATCAGAATCCTAATTTAGCCGTCACCCTGTACGTAGACGAAAATGGTGCCATCTCTTCGGTTGGAATCAACCCTTCATCCTCACCCAAGAACCTGGCCTCCTTATTTACAACGAATGTGGAATTGGTCAACGATTTAAGCAGCAACGGTGTTCAGGAGATGTACAGCCTCATCGATGCCAGCGGTACAGAGAAAATTGCGTTTCTTTACCAGCCGACAGGAAAGCCGCTGCAGTACTTTGATGCGATCCCCTGTGTGCCCACGACCGTGCTAGATGCTTTCGGTCAAGTCTGCCTAACGGTATGTGGCAAGAGTACTGCACTCATAAAACACCATCTTTAAAACTTCAAAATGCCCTAAAGTGATAATACTTTATTTCAATTTTCAGCTTTCAACCGGCCCTCGAAATTTTGGTTCGACGATTTCGGCTTGCAACATTTCTCCTTTTAGCTGATTAGCTTTTTTTCGGCAGAAAAAAATATTTGAGAACTCTCAGCACCATTATTGGTCATTTGTGTTAATGTAGAAAAAAAACTTGAAAACATTGAGCACCATTAATTTCTGTCTGTATTTTCTGGTCACTTTTTTATGTAGAACAAATATTTGAAAAATTCGGAGCTCCATTAATTTCTGGCTTTGTTGTTTGCATTGTCTGTGTGTAGTTTTTGCTTGTATTTTTAATGATGTAGAAAAATGTTTGAAAATTTCATAAATTATCAGCACCACAAATTTCTGTCTGCATCTTCCAGTCGTTTTTATTTATGTAGACTTCAAAATAAATAAACAAATTTTCAGCACCAGCAATTGCACCTGCATGCAAAAACAGTCTGACCACACACTGCGCGGTGAGACAATAGAAGTTTATGAGCGCAGACTGCAGACTCAAACATAGTCAGCATTTCATCTCGACAACCTGAACGTGACTCTCTTTCCCTCGCGTGGTCCTTCACCCACACAAACATCTTCACACACACGATCTTGCCTTAATAATATCGCGAGAGGCATCCGTAACCGTTATCACTTTTTTGGCCCCCTTCTCCGGAAGCTGGGACCACAGAGTGATAGACATGTAACACACCACTTATAGCGTTTCTTTCACAAACGCAAAATTCGAATGGCTTGATGATTCTTGCCAATTCACACCACGTGAAGTTAATGCTTCAGCTATTCGTGAATAACGTTGGCTTTGACAATCGTTCTAATTAGTAAATTACGCATTAATTATTCGCAAGTTTTTGGTGCAAGTTTTCATCCGCATTCCTGTAGCCATGTTGGAAGTTGTGGCCGTTTTACTGGGATCGGTGGTCGCTGGACAGGCCTACGTCATAAACATTGATCCAGCGTATGCATCATGGCCCAGCGGGATTGTGTATTACACCATTCCTCCTAATGAGTACTGTACGTTTGTCTTTTTCTCGCTTGAAATTTGGTGGGGAAATTTTTTTTACATGCATTTTTATGTTAATTTTGCAGCTACAGCACACATGAATATTATCAAAGAGGCCATGCAGCAGCTCGAGACAGACTTGGGAGGGAGCTGTATTAAATTTCAGGAGTTCACTCGGCCAGCGCCACCTCAGGGCAAATACGTGGTCATCACGCACAACGGCGGGCTCAGCGGGTATAGTCAAATTAACTAGCATCATTATTCTGTCCGATTTATTTACTACAATGCGTTACTGATCACTAAGTTAAACTTAATAATTATTATTGATTTTAAATTATTTTAATTGCTCAATACATTTAATGGTCATATTTTGGATTCCAAGTTATGTCAAATACCACTTTATCCGCTGATCTATCACTTATTACTAACTTTATTTTGATTATTTATTTATATTCAATAGTTATATTATTGATTTTAAATTATATTAAGTACCGACTTATCTACTGATGTACCGTACTGATGTAGAGTCTCGACCATTTGGTGCCAGTTTTTAATGACCCCCGTATTATGACTGCAGGATAGCACAGTGTGTGCAAGCATAATATGCGCGTGGGTCTAAAAAATGGCACCAAATGGTCGAGACTCTACAGTACCTATTATTTGTTTATTGTGAAATATACTTGAATTATTTTATTTTATTTAGTGTTTATCTAATCTATTGTTATACTATTATTATATCGACTGCCTCATGTTCTATTTATTAAGACAGCGATTTCATCCTAAATATATTTAGATATGTGGCCAATTTGTGCAATAATACTTTTTTTAGGCCCGGTGGTCAATCCTGTTATACATTTCCGGGAATGGTGGCCAGCCAAACCGGACAGGGCCAGTACATGGCCATGCAGGACGGGCAAAATGGTTGCCTGAGGGACAAAAAGCAGGCCATGCGGATCCTGGCCAGTCTGCTGGGACTTCGCTCGGAGCACAACAAACCCGCTCGCGATTTCGCCATCCGAATGAATCCGCAGTTTCTTGACGCCGGTAAGTGCCGAAATTGTTTTATTTACCCAATTAGCTTTAATATTTTCGGTATGGGGTGAAATCTCTCTTTCGGCTCACTCATTGGTTTCTGTTTGGTGGCAGGTGCTTGATTGTTTGATTTTTGAAAGTGCTATATTATACTAGGATATAGTACAGAAAATCAAACAATCAAGCACCTGCCATCAAAGAGAAACCCACGAGTAAGCCAATTTATCGACTAACTGGAGGGTGAGACAAAATATACACTTCTCATACGCATGTCTGTGTGTGTTTCTCTTTCGCGCAGTGGGTCGAGCAGACAACGTCTTCAGCACCTATGACCCCACCAGAGTGTACGCCAGTCTCCAGTTCGACTACAATTCCATCACCATGATCGACCCGATAACCTTCTCCAATGGCGGATTTACTTATACCGTTCCGAACGGGGTCTTCCTACGCAACACCGGCCGGCTCAGTTTAATGGACTGCCAAGCGTTGCAGATCATGTATGCCTGCAGGACGCATGTCTGCACTGACCGTAAGACTTTCTTGCAGAACTTTGTGAAAGTTTTTGTTTGATTTTCGGAACTGTTGAATTTTTTAAAAATTAATGAACTGATAGTACAACAATTATGGAGGACCAAAATTAAATTAGTCAATTAATTATTTCTTTTAAACAAGTAAATTTATTTTATAATAGAATAATGTTTTTAATTTTAGTTTTTCCACTGAATAAAATGTCAATTTTGGTTTAAGTCGATCGAATCTAGTTGACTAATATTATTTTCCTCATTTATCCTTAAAAAACCGAAAATAAAATTTACCCACTGCCTAATTGTTTAGTTTAGTTTTTTCAGTTTTTTTGCCATCCCTCACGAAAACCCAATCATGAGCTTGTTTTATGCTAGATTTTCCACCTTTCCCACTTGCGACGACCACATCAAGGATACCCTTGACCTTCGACACGTTCCCCACCCCGTCGCCGACTTTCTTCACGACGACCCGCCCGACAGGTCCAGTCGGTCCGTCCCAACGACCCACTATCGATTTACGATGACGGAATACAACGCACAAACGCACAAATCCGACAAAACAAAAAGATTTTTTTACTACATTTCTGGCTGTTGTTGTTTTCCGGCATTTTGTGCCCTCTCTCTCACTGCCGGTCTATCCGGCACTTCATAATCGAAAACAGACACGCGTATGTTTCTCAAGTGGTCTCCAAAGAAGAAATTCTGACAATGACAATCGATGTGCGCGTAAGGAAATGGCGTAACGCGAACTTAACCTGTCAGGGGTAAAATCGGTGACCGTCAGCAGTGGGTCTTGAGTGGGTCTCCCCTTCTGACACACAGCTCTAGATCCTGCTTTGCTGGGCGAATTGAAAAGTCGAGTGGATAAATTTGTTTTCGTAAACGTGACATTGTGGTTCAAGCAAGAGGAAATGCTGGCTTAAACAAAAAGATGCATATCTATAACTGTTTGCGAGTTGCCTCCATTTCTCACTTCATTGTTTTTTGTTTGTTCACATACACACGTCGATGTAATCATGTCGGCCATCAGCGCGGTTCTTGGACTGGTTTTACTGGGGAACGCGATTCATTGCTACGTTTTGAACAGCGACCCTCAATATCAAAGATGGCCCAACGGCAAAGTACCCTTCTACATTCAACCTGGAGATTACTGTAAGAAACATGTCTCGAGGAGAATTTCTTAATTAGGGAGGAATTTTTATTAACATTATATTGTAATTACGTAAAATACAGTTATAAATTCATAGTTTAAAAGACCGGTCGCTAGCAATAATTTTATAAAAAAAAAATATAATCTTCATGATTTGCCAATTTTTATAACTTTTTACTACCGATTTTTGCAGTCAAGTCCCAAAAAAAATGTTTACGACTGGTTCTTAGAAACACCATCCCAATTACTATTATGTTTGATAAAAATTAAAATGTCATCATCTCTGGTGTTATTATTGTTGCCAGCAAATGTGAATCTATGTGTATAAAAAACTGACTCTATAATTATTTTTCAGCTCAAGCCGAATTGAACATAATTGGTCAAGCCATGGTCAAACTGAAGACCGATCTGGGTAATTGCGTCGAGTTCATCCAGCTCACCGCCCTGCCCGCGGTCGGAACCATGAACCACGTGGTCATCTCAAAGTCCGGAGGTCCAGGGTAAAAATTGTTTTTCATCTCGCTAAAAGAGTTTAAGGCGAGAGTGGAACACGTTTCTGATGAAATTGAAAGAACTCTTTATACTTACAATGTGAGACATTGCATCAGATTAGCATATAGCAGGAAGAGAGGAGTGAATTGTCTACCGGGTAGAAGCTTACTTTTTTCTTCTAACGATTGGCATTGGAGATAAGGAACCCGAAAAATGAGGACTCAAAACTAAGTTTTTAAATACTTCACATTTCAAAACCTCTAATTGGCAAAAGTTGGTGAAGCTCACGAAATGCAGTATAGACTTAAAATTTTTCCGAAATTGTGAACAGTTTAAAACATTTTGGTTGATAGCGGCATGATCTAGAAGATGATATATGTAGTAAATTGGCACACGAGACTGAGCACACGATGAATCACTCTCTTACAAGGAAATTTTCCCACTCTCCCCGGCAATATCTTCCACTTCGGATTATCATTGTTTATCTGCCTAGTATATATGACAAATATATCCATCGAAAAAATTAGCAATAAACGAGGCCTTCTATTTTTAAATATTTAAAAACTCGTTCAATCCGTTATAAACGGCGCTGCAATGTCGACAAGGTTTCAGTTCGATTGATTGTTAGATCGATGTTTTGTTCAGCGCACTACTGAAGCCATCAATCCAGCAATCAATCTTACGGTTTCCCCAGTAGCTCCGCAGCGCCGTCTATAACGCTTTGAACTAGTTTTTAAGTATTTAAAATAGAGGGTCTTGTTTATTGCAGATTTTCTCGATGGTTTTATTGCCAAGATATACCAGGCGAATACATGATGACAATCAGAAGTGAAATATTTCTCCGAGAAGAGTGGTGCCATTTCCTCGTTAGAATGTGTGGTCTTACATAATCTCAAACAATGCGATTTTACGGTGTCGTGTCGTGTACCCTTTAGCACTCCCTCCCCAACATGTTTCACCTACCCCGGCAACTACATGGCGCAGAATGGCGCCGGCCAGCACATGTCCATCCAGGGAGGTCAGAGCGGTTGCTTGGCCAGTCCCCGGCAGGTGATGCGGATGCTGGCCAGCCTGGTGGGTCTCCGTTCGGAGCACAACAAGCCCAACCGCGACCAGTTCATCACGGTGAACCAGCAGGCCATCCAGCCGAACGTGCAGCAATACGTTCCAGTGAATGTGTATGACTCGACGAAGGTCGTCAGCAATCCGCAGGACTTTGACGTTAATTCCATTTCGCTGATCGAACCGACCGCGTTCAGTGGGACTGGCGCCCCGGTCATCCAGTCCCGACAAGGAGCCCCCATCATCAACACCGGAACGCTTTCCATGAAGGACTGCCAGGCGTTGGCGTGGTACTACCAATGCCAGACTACGTGCCAAGACCGTAAGCTTTGTATACGAATACATTATGAATACAACCTCAGCTAAACTACATGTAAACTAAAAAAGCCTAAATAATCTCAAACTAAAAACTGAAACCGACATTAAACTAAACTGAAACTATATTATTGCCTTATTGACTAATTTCTAGCTTTAGTTTTTTAGCTGAAGAAAAAACTAACGTAAAAGTTATATTACTAAAACTTTAACTGGGAAAAACTAAAAATACTTGAATCAATTAACTGATTTCAAACAAAACAGAATTTGTTAGTGGTAAGTTTTATCTGACCAAACAAACTAGTTGATTGATCAATTTTAGTTTGAAATTTATAATTTCTGAACTGCCATCTTGAAAACGGATTGGTTTATTTGGTCCAGAACTAGAATTTATGTGTGATAATTGTTCTCATAACAAACTTTTGGCATGCTACAACTGCATGAAATCAAGATTTTTGTCAAAAGCTATGCTTTTTAGTCAACTTTTTGCAGGATTACCAAATCAAATACGAAGATCAATCTAAACCAAATAAAATAAAATCAAAAGGAATCAAATCAAAATCAAATGAAACGGAGTTTTCGTTGTTTGATCGCATCCTACTGCCAAGCGTGAGCCCTCTAGAGGACACAAGGAGAGAAAAAAGGTTTACCTAACAATTTGTTGCCTAAAGTTTTGTTAATTAACTGTGCTTATGTTCAGCTTACCGTGCCGGAGGTCTCACCACGGGACAGTTTTCCCAAACTTTCCCTCAACAACCCTTCAATCAGCAACAACCGTTTAACCAGCAACAACCGTTCAATCAGCAACAACCGTTCAACCAGCAACAACCGTTTAACCAGCAACAACCGTTCAACCAGCAACAACCGTTCAACCAGCAACAACCGTTCAACCAGCAGCAACCGTTTAACCAGCAACAACCGTTTAACCAGCAGCAACCGTTTAACCAGCAACAACCGTTTAACCAGCAACAACCGTTCAACCAACAACAACCGTTCAACCCACAGCAGCCCTTTAACAACCCGCAACAGCCTTTCAATCCGCAGCAACCGTTCAACCCACAACAACCATTCAACAACCCGCAGCAACCCTTCAACCCACAAGGTCAGCCGAGCGGAACTGGTGGTGCCACAGTTTTGGGCGATTTCGGCTAATGTACCACCTGTTTTATGATTAGTCCTGAACTATTCAAACCGTCTCGGCGCCCACTTAAGTTAACTAATTTTTATGTAAACGATAAGTTATTAATGCAAACATCTTCTTCCTTACCTCCCTTTCCTGTTATAAGTGTGCATGTGCATGGGTCAAATGTGTTCAAAGGCAATATAATTTTGCAGGATAAAACTCCCCCAGTTCGGTCGTCCCAACGCGGTTGCCATAGACGGTGTGCGGCGATCGATCATCACTGCCCCCTTACGCACACAATCCGGTCGGCGTATTCCACCTATACCCAAATAACCAAATTCACTTCAAAGTATTGTTCAAACGGTGTTGGAGAAACTGGAATTAAAAAGAAACTGGAATTAAAAAGAAACTGGAGTTAAAACGAAACTGTGGAATTAAAACGAAAGGATCCTCAGAAGTCGCGTGGAAACACGTTGATCGCAGTATACATAAACATCTGCCGGTTCATGGCAGGAAGCTTTATTTTTACACTACAAAAGTTGTGAAGTGAAAAAAAGATGGAGATGTAATGCACGGACAAGGCAGAACAGTACAACGCAGAAGGTCCTTTAATATCCCATGGAGAATGAACATAAGATGCTTGACGTAGTAGTGATACTATAATAAGCATGAAAAATACAGACAATAGAAAGGTGATTGAGATTAGAAAATAATGCTTCCCCGCGCCGCGCGGGGAACCAACCGTGTCATCAATGTTTTAAAAAAGCCCAAACAGGTCCACGTAAGGTCTACAAAGATTCGCAAAGATGTAATGCTTCGAAAATGAATGGAGGAGATATCCAAGAAAGGTGCTCCAAATCTCTGGAAACGTCCACATAACCTCAAAAAGGGTCCGACGAAATAGCAAAATGTCCATCAGAGGTCCCCAGACGCCGTTAAAATTCTCAAGAACTGCAACTACTCCTGTTACTTCTGCTCCTTGCAATCTTGGGCCTCTGATACTCCTTTTCACAAAGAAGCAAGAAATCGCGACAGCTCTTCGATCCTACCTCATCGCACGCCGCGCCTCCAATTCGGCAGTTTCTTCCCTTACTCTTAATGGCGCTTACAATTTCATTACCGATGTGTACTCATAAACACCAATTTTTTATTGCTACCCCAAACCACGTTTAGGGTACGCAATTCGCTCTTCATTTCAGACGTGAGAGTTGATAATAACGTCATAACGTACAATATGTTAAGTTTCTCGTATCACGAAATCTCTCATGATATGTTTTCCAGTCGGAACCAGCCAGTTAACAGCTGCATGAAGCAAGATAAATTGCGGCAATTGCAACTAAGACAAAAACTCTTGTTGCGTACCTGTTCCGCTTCGACGAGAACACGAGAGAACCTAACAAACAAACCAAGCAAAATATGCGCCGCGTCCATGAAATATTTCAAGACTTCGTGAAACGTGGCTCTCGCGTGCATGACCTTGAAGTCACCTGATGGGTCGGCCGTCCCCATTTCTCCGCTTATTATTTGTCGAGTGCCATACTTAAGCGATTGGATCTCGCAGAGGTCTTTCAAATTTCTAACCGACCGTAGCCTAGCTGTACTGTCAGAAGTCAAAAGAGAACTCGCTGCCAGGATAATCCAGGATGGACACTCCGCGGACATTTCTCCTTGTTCTGGTGGCAATTCTGACCCACAGCTTTGCGAACGGTTGCGTCCTCAACACTGATCCCACCTTCTCTCGCTGGAAACAGTTTGGGTATAACAACGTCCCTTTCATTTTCTATCCCGGCGACTACAGTAAGTCATAACGTATAATCTACAATGAGCTCGCAATTTCAAAGATTACATTTTTACCGTATCTAAAATATCTACTATATTAACTTTATCTTGTTTCATTTTGTTTTATTTTATTTACTAGCTTTGTTTTGTATTTTTGTATATATTTTTATTCTATTTTTATATTTATATGAATTTAATTATTTTTTTAGCCGCGGCGGAACAAAGCCTGATTCTGCAAGCCATGGCTCAGATCAAAAGCGACATGGGTAGCTGCTTCACCTGGACCCAATACACTTCACCCCCAACGGATGGCACGAACTTTGTCATTATCTCAAAAGCAGGCGGTCCAGGGTACATTCCATCTCACTCTCAACTTTATAACTCTGCCTGCTTTTCCAAATAAAAAATAACAATTTTTTGTTATTCATACCTCTACAGCGTGGCCAGTCAAAGTTGTTATACCTACCCCGGTATGATCACCCTGCAGCAGGGTAAAGGCCAGTACATGGCCATTCAAAGCGGAGTGAATGGATGTCTGTCGAACGTCCGGCAGGTGATGCGACTCCTCATGTCCCTGCTGGGTCAACGCTTCGAGCACAACAAACCCAATCGCGATGCCTATGTGAACATCAACAGGGGAATTGCCACAGCTGGTGAGTGGTGATATTTTCGATAAAAAAAACTGGGCACCTATTTATACCTAATAAAAAAATTAATTTAAAAAAATGTTTTTAAATTTTAAATTTAATAACTGGGCACTTATTTATACCTTATTTTTTAATGAAATTTTATTTTCAATTTATACCTTTTGCTACAGTTTATGAAGATTCTTTCGATAAAAAACTAGGCACCTATTTATACCTTTCTGGATGTCTCCGTGTTCCTGGTTAAACAAAATTTCAATTGATCTTTGCAGTGTCCCTAAATTATGGGGCGTACAATATTTACAATAAAAGCTTAGTCCTGAGCAATGACGCAGACTTCGACTACAACTCCGTGACGCTGCTGGATCCGCCGACCTTTTCCAATACCGGCAACCCCGTCGTCACCGGCAAGACGGTGGGCATCAACAACGTCGGGCGCTTGAGTTTGAAGGACTGTCAGTGCCTGAGCTTTCTCTACTCATGCACCGTTTCCTGCCAGAACGGTATGCGTTTGCCACATTTATGAGGAAAAAAGAGCGCGAAGTTGTGGCGGCAAATAAAATCTGTTTCTCAAAATCAATTTTTTTTTGGCAGGCGTCGAGAAAAAGGAATTTTCTTAAATATTTCCCAACTTCAAAAATTCTTCCAATTCATTTCTTCGGCAAAGCGTCGTTGCAAAAACATTTTAGAATCATCATAACATAATATATCATTTTAAACAAAACAGAAAACGTAAAGGGTGATTATTTTAAAATTCAGTCACCTCAAGAAGATAAGGTTTACGAAATAATGTTAAACTAAATTTTGCATGATACAGTTTATTCGGGAGCTCCGTTGCCGACACAGTTCATCGTGATCCCTACTAGTACCAGCACAAGTACGAGTACCTCAACCTCAACCAGCACATCCACCAGCACGACCACCACGCCCTTCGCATTTCCGTTTGACTTGGGCCGACGACGATGATACTTCACTTGCACCCTTGCCGTTCATTGACTGGATAAATTTCAACGTACTATAGTATATTTTCTTACAAGGACTACATATAGCCAGTCAACCTGGGGTTTGAAGCAAATATTTCTCGACATTAGCAAAACGATAACAAATATTGAAAACTACAAATTTAATTAATTTCTTGAGATTTTTTTCAATTGCTTTTTCGCCCGTCGTAAACCCTCAATGGCACGCAATAGCCACTGTCATTAGTTGGGCAAATCAAGTACCAGCACCAGTACCTACCTATATTAGTCCAGCAGACCTCTCTGCCAGCGAACCTTTATCATGTATGTACTATGTAATATATATGGATAGGCCTTTTGAAAAAAAATGGACGCCGCTCGTTGTACGGTAAGAACCGTCATCCTAATTTTTTATTTCGATCCTAACAGTGACTACGGAGAAGATGTCAAAGTGTTTCTTCAAAAATTACAGCTCCACATACACATTGGAAGTTGGTCTTAACCCTCCTGAAAAACACTATCCGAAATACGGTTACAATCGATAATGGTTACGTTTACTCTCTTAAATACCGTTCCATATTGCGCAACAAAGCAGTTTGTAACCCTCTGAGTCCATGGAGTAAAAAGATGGCCAAACGGAGATACCATTTATGACACCAATTTTATTGGGACTCAAGTTTTCCAGAGTGAGAATCTGGAAATGGAGAAAATCTTGTCGATTTCAATAGTTTTGTTATGCACGGTGTTAAAAATACTTGTAATGTTGGTAAAGGACGAGCAAAGAGCTAACTGAACGCTGTTCAGTCGTTTTGCTAGTAAAAGTATCTTCCTCATTGTGAATTTCATTGCTCCAATATCATGAGCTCTGTTTGAAATGAGAAGGGCGACAGTTCAATTCTCGGACGAATACTTTTTCCATTCTTTTCTCACCCCTAGAGGCCGGTTGGTCATACCAAATGATACTAAATCATTTTGTGATCAAGTAGGAAGCATTGGGGCCAGATTGACTGCTGGTCAACCAATTGCGGCTCAGTCCAGAATTGAAGCTGCTTTTGCATCCAACTTTGGGATGCAATTATGAAATCATTTTGGTATGGAAAAAAAGACAGACCGCCAAATTGTAAGGTACTATGATTATTTTTCTAGAACCATAAAGGATTTCAATTCAGATTCGAATTACTGTAATTTTTTGCAAGGGGCATTTACAAGCCTGTCCCTTCACAAATTTCACCTCCGATTCCTCCAGGATCAGAAACTGTCTGAAGGCATACCAAAAAGTGTCGGCAGCGAACTCTTGCAGTGTCCGCAATGCGCTAACAAGATTTATTTTCTTCCTAAAAAATATCGATATGCACGTGCTTGCAGAATTGTTTCCTTTTGTGCAATTCCTCGTTCCGCGCCGGCAAGATCACAACGACCAATTGTGACTGCAAAAATATCTGCCAACGTGCATCGTGTCCTTGAAAATGTTCGAAGCTTTCCGCGTGACACACACGTTGGATATTCGCACAAAACATTACGGTACTTAAGCGGCGTTGCGGTTGGTAACGATGGATTCTGTTATTACAGTTACTGCGTTCAAAAAACAGCCACGTTCAGCACAGCCGCTATGGAGGCTCAACAATCGCTGGTGTTTGCTCTAACGGCAATTTTTTTCAATTTTTTCCAACCGACTTGGGGATGCGTCCTCAACACGGATCCCACATATGTGCGCTGGAAGCAGTTCGGGACAAATGTCATTCCCTTTGTGTTCTATTCCGGCGATTACAGTAAGCGTAAACATCTTTCAACCATCCACGAAACTGATTGTTGGTTTTCATGATCGAAATTCTACACATTATGCTTTTTTTTATATAAAACAATCAATTGACTAATCTCTCTGTTGGTTTTTACAAATTCTCTAATAAAACCCTGTTTCCGAAGAAAATGTGCTAATCGCTAAATATGGTTCCGTTTATTTTTGAAAAAAATCATTTTATAATGAAGCTGTTTGATTGTTTGCGGAAACAAAGGTAGTGTCCATAGAAAAAGGTTGTGGGCACAGCCACTGATAATATAAAAGGTTGTGAGGGTTGCATATAGCATGACATAAGGTTTTGCGGCTGTGCCGAACTTGAGCGTAGTCCTCACCAAAATATTTCTTTAAAATATTTTCAAAATATTTTTCAGCCGCTGCGGAACAAAGTCTGATCTTGCAAGCTATGGCTCAAATTAAGAGCGACATGGGTGGCTGTATTACCTGGACTCAGTACACTTCGCCACCTACCGGTGGTGTTAATTACGTCATGATCTCCAAGGCCGGCGGGTAAGTGAGAAATTCTCGAGTTCGATTTGCGATGTCATCGTGATTTTTAAATTCACAGATTGCTTTTTTTATTTCGTGACATTTAAAGGGTGGGATCTCAAAGCTGTTTCACTTTTCCGGGCATGATTAACCTGCAACAGGGTAAAGGCCAGTACATGGCTATACAAGGCGGCGTGAATGGATGTCTGTCGAACGTCCGGCAGGTGATGCGACTCCTCATGTCCCTGCTGGGTCAACGCTTCGAACACAACAAACCCAATCGCGACGCGTATGTGAACGTCAACACGGGAATTGCCACTTCTGGTATGTTTGCTGTACCAAATTGCATTATTCTTCAACTCGAACAATTTTCAGTACCATTATTTTTGGTATTGATATTCTGTTCTGTTCTATTTATTTTCTATGCTATCCTGTTCTGTTCTAAGCTCTCTGTTCTATCATGCTAGGCTCTTATCTGATCCGAACTCTTTCGTTTTCTTTTGTTCCGTCTAGTTTATTCTGTTCTGTTCTGTTCTGTTTTGCTCTGTTTTGCTCTGTTCTGTTCTGTTCTGTTGTAACGAAGTTCAGCCCCCCACAGTTCTGTTTGTTCTATTTTGAGGAAATTCAGCAGACTCAAGGTATTCTGTTGTTCTTTCTATTCCGGTCTGTTTAAAACGACTTCATTCTACTGATCTCGTGCATAGTGTCGACCAATTACGGGGTATACAACATCTATAATCCCACCCTGGTCTTGAGCAATCCTGCTGATTTCGACTACAACTCTGTCACGTTGATGGACCAGGTGACTTTTTCCAATACCGGAACCCCCGTCGTCACCGGGAAAACCAAAGCCATCAACAACGTCGGCCGACTGAGTTTGAAAGACTGCCAGTGTCTAAGCTTCCTCTATTCCTGCAGCGTCGCCTGCCAAGACGGTATACAGTGTGCAACAATTTCATACTGCACAATCATGAGAAACTTGTTGCTCTTTAATCAACCCAATATGAATTTTTTTATGTGTTCAATAGTGTATTCAGGTGGTCCGTTACCGACCCAATTCACCAGGCTTTCAAGCACCAGCACAGGAACATCAACGTCCGCCAGCACCACGACCACTCCTTTCAAATTCCCCTTCGACCTAGGCCGGCGTTGATGTCTGATATTATTACAGAAAAAACTTAGCAACTTCAGAAATATAATTAATGGGACTCGCAAAACTTTTGTCACGTACGTTGTGACGGTTTGATCGGACGGTCCGGTGTCCCATCTATCATTTGCCCATACGGCTTACCCTTCGTCCCATTAGTCAGTTGCATCTTTTACAACGAGCCCATCGCATCTCCGTAAAACTCATTCGGTTTTTCCGCACTCCATATTATAATTTTATTTCCAAAAGTAGTATAATACTTCATCCCTTAAATACGTCTAGTTCGCTATCACATTCAGACATTCCGAAACGAACGAAAGGCGCCTCATGTAAGTCGCTACACGCCTCCTGCATCCGTACTCGAGCCAGGCGTGCGCCTAACGGAAGCCATCCACCGATACCTTGCTGGTGACTCAGGCCACACATCACAGCGTACAATGGAACAGCAAATTTGAGAACAAATGTGAGGTAGCGTGAATATTCCTGGCCCCACCTTTTAGCCCAGGACCTCTAGTTATCTGGGCTTTTTGTCGAGTGCTTGCGCGTTTTTTGCAGCGGCCTCTTTTGTTTATTCATTCGAAGGTTGTTGTTCTGGATATGTTCTGTGGTTCGCATGAATATAGAATGTTTAGTCAGTGGGTTTGTCTTTGTCTGTGCAGTCTGATCGCCAAGGGATAGATAGCGGATAGTTTACCATTTGCCGCCTCGGCGGCCGTTCCGCTTATTTTGTGCAGTTGTTTCTGTTTCTTGTCTTTTATAAATAAGCGCTCACAATCCTTCGACTGCGATCGGTTGAGTGCGTAGAGTAGCTCAAGTTTTGTCTGTGTCGGTCTCGATTCAGAAGTATCTAAATCTGGGTCATTTAAGTGGTCTTCCTGTAGTGAGTTTTACAGTGGGACAGTTCATGAGAGCTTCCTGGCGGATCTACTTGCAGTGGAATGGTTTTCTGTTTGTATATCGGACGTTTTTTTCTCTGTGTGAAACTAAAAAGTCCTGGCGAAAAAATGACAGTAATTCGAACCCTAATTGAAATCTTTTGTTTTGCGAAGCGTACCACAGTACGTTACAATTTGGCGGTTTACCTTTTTGTCCATACCAAAATGAATCCATAATTCCATCTCAAAATTAAATGAAAAAACAGCTACAATTATGAACTGAGCCGCCATTGGTTGACCAATGGTCAGTCTTGTCTAAATGCTCCCTCCTTAATCACGAAATGAATTGGTATCGTTTGACATGACCAACCGGCCTCTAGGGTGAGAACAAAATAGAGAAAATACTCGTCCGGGAACTGATTATTTGCCCTTCTCCCTTTAGACAGAGCTCATGCCGCTAAGCTCACAGGGACTCGCAATACGTAGAACAATAAAATCTCAAAGAGCAGAGGTGTAACGGAAGGGGGGCAAGTGCCCCTTTAATTAATATGA